>OZ014472.1:6246423-6396295 GCA_963965965.1 Trididemnum nubilum
TAACTTGACAATTTTCTTGTGATCCGAAAGCTAATTTGTTTAAAAATATCTCAAAGTCCTTCAATTTCTTTAGTGTATTGAATGAAATCTAAAAAGTTTTTAGGAAAATCTTGTTTATAAATAGGGCTAGTTTTGTAAAAAATAAGTAAAGTCTTACAATTTCTTTGTTTAAAACAATAACTCTACCCTAAACTGAATATTATTTGACTTTTAATCAAAATTTCTTTTAAAATCGTGCTTTTTTATTCTCGTTATATTGTGTCTTAAAACTTTGCAATTCCTTTGTTTAAAGCGACCATTCCATTTTAAAATGACGATCATTTGTAAACTTTTAATCAAAATTTCTCTAAAAACTTATGTTTTTGTTTCTTGATATTATTTTTATTGGGAAAAATTTATCAAAATCTCTTCAAACCTTATAATTTATTTTTCTTAAGTAAAAATTGGTAGTAAATAAAATTTAAAAGTTGAACTACTTATTAAAATTCTTCTTTTTGTTGCGATAATTCGATCAAAATTTTGCTTTTTATTATCATGAGTAGTACTTTTACTTACCTAACAACTGAAAGTTTTCAACCATTTTTTAGCTTTCATAGGAAGAATTTAATCAAACACACACAAAGACAAGCAATTTCTATTGAATAAAAAATTTTATCCTAAAAAATAAAAAAAATAAAAAACTTATCTAAAATGTTTTCAAAATATTTCCATTTCCATACAACAATCACAGGGAGAGCACAAGCTAAATGCATGTGCGACACATTGCTTAGTGAATAAACACTTAACTAAAAATTAGCAGCAAATTAGAATCATTAAAATTTTTTCTATTCAATGATTGTCAACCTATACACTTAGAAAAACAATGTAAATACAGGCTACAATTCAAGTGGGGCAGTGCTTATGCCATCAGCTAGTACTTTTCTCTTAGGGTAGAAATAGGACAAAGCACGCTTTGTTTGTTGGTACGTATACACAGAATTATCTTTGACACGAAATGAAATATTCATACCAGTTGCACTTTTCTGAGATTTTAAAATATTTAAATAATTAGTTTTGTGAAATTGGTTTTGTTTGACGTTTACCCCCTTTGACACCTGCTTGTCTTTGACCCCAAAGCCAAAATAAGTTTTGCTACAAAGTCCAATGAATCCAGTTCCTTCCCATTCCAATTTAAATAATCCTGGACTTCGCTTGTCGAAATTTTGTTGCTTAAAACAGCACGGATGTGGATCAAACGGCAGACCTTGGCTTCTTTTTGAAACAAACTCCTCCTGGTGAGACGGACATGCTTGGGCAGGCAGCCATTTGTGATAATTTTCATAAAATTCCTTCTTTTTTTCTGGCTTAATCACGTTCTCAAGATCGGAAGAGGATAGTGCATAATACAAACTGTCGGTGTCCATTTCGCAGCATTCATAATCTTGGCGATTGATGTAAAAGTCGAGAAAATCATAGTAAAATTCTAGCATTCTGAGTTTAGCGTAACCATTGACGAAAAACCCAATTTGTATTGGCAAGTCCAAGACAATTTTTTTCTTAAAGTGTTCAATTTCGTATAAATTCTCAGAAATTGCATTTAGTTTGTGAAACAGAGGATCGTTGATTAGTTCAGACATAGCTTCGCTATCACAATACCTAATGTTTCTGTGTTTTTCTTTGTTACAAATCGTTTTTCCATAGCTGGAATTTCCCCAAAGCTTGAATGTTTGAGCCAGTACTGCCTTATTTGGATCAGAATCACCACTTCTTCGTGCCTCAGAGACTTGAAGGCCAAAATTTTCAAAACATTTAGCAGGTAAGTATTGGACAACTTTGTAAATTTTCGTCACTTCCAAGCCATGATTTATGTACCATTTTAATAGTGGAGTGATGAGAAGAATTTTGTCAGCAAAATAGCTTCCAATTAGCATTTTCTGGGGTTTTGACAGTAAGTTGTTGTCTACAGCAAACTTCTCCATAAGATCACCGATGTCTTCTCTCCCTACTTCAACGTTTTTAAAAATGGGACAAAATTCAGAAAAATAAGATTTTAAATGCTTAGGAGTTTTGATATCGCACAAGACCATTCCAAAGATTTTGTCGTTTTGGATGGCAGAAAGAAGAATTTGTTCATTCATGCCATAAATTGGTTTCAAAAAGTTGAAGTTTTGTAAGAAGGCTTTTACTTTAGAATCTGAAGACTTCATCTTTTTCCATTGGCATTCATAGATTTCGGTCACCTTGTACCCCAGATCTTTTAAGTATTCTGTGTTCTTTCTTGTTTCGGCTTGAAGCTCTGACATAGTTTTTCCGTTTGACAGGTTTTCGACCTTGAAATTTCCTTGCTTGTTTCGATTCAGATGGCACAAATGTCCATGCCAGTAACAACCATGCAGCTGGTAGACTGTCTTGGTCTGCTGGCAAAAGCCATCAACAGGAAGCTGTCGTGGACCGAGTCGCTTTTCTTTGCCATTGAACATGTGTTTAATGCTGATGTTTTCGGAAAAACTTAGCCATTCCAACCACTCTCTTGCCAAATGCCCATATTTGTGAGAAACAATTGGCTTGAAATTGTTGGTTTCTTTGTATCGAATAAAGTAAAAAGTTGGCATGTCTTGCATAATTGCCCACAAATAAAGAGCATTGGCATCGTTTCCTTGAATTGATTTACAAATTTTTGCTTCATGGCCATATTCAAGTTCACGTAATTTGGTAACATTTGCTTCTTGATACCGACAGAAAATGATTGAAGGTCCACCAGTGATGTTATCCTTTATTAGCCGATGCAGGTCTTGATTTTGAGAGTTGATAACAGTGAAATGAATGCCAAGAGATTTTGAGAGTCAAACCGGGGACAGTCATTCCATCTTAGAATAAATCGAGCTTTTTGGACTTGTAGAACAAAAATTGTTTTTCGATCGCCTCCAGAAATGGCACTACATCGCAGTTGTTGTAATACACCAGCACGTCTCTTACAGATTTCCAATTTTTTTCTTGCCATGTTGAAACCACAAAAGCATATTCCTCGTCTGTAATGTTCGCTTGTTTGAGCGAACTGTAAAAACTTCCATGAGGCGGGACGTCAGGATAATCCAATTTGTCTGGAGAATCAAGCCATTCATAGGGAAAAAAGAATTAGTTTTCTTTTACTCCAAAAGCTTTGATAAAATTTTGGTAAGAAAATCCAGGAGCAATGTAGTTGACCATATCAAGAAATTTTAGATTTGAAGACTTGATGCAGACATAATTGTTGTTCTTTTTTACTGTAAACTCAATGTTTGGGTGGAACAACGTCAAAAATGGCTCTTTAATCAAACATAAATCATATCTTCCAGAATTGAATCCGACTACAGGCAATTCTTTTAAATAAGACTGAAAAGCTTCCAAAAGATACTCGTTTTCGGACTTTTCCAAAAGAGAGAAAACGTAATAAAACTTCTGAGAAAGAAATTGATAGGAATGATGAGAAATTTCTTCCAAGTATTCCAACATCTTTTGCAGCATTTCTTCCACTCCCTTTTCATTGATAATGCACAAAGGCATTAAAAATCCAGGAACATTGCTGGCTATACTTACACTCAAAGGGACATGCTTTGCATTCCACTGCAACAAATCTGTTCCCTCAGGAAGATTTCTCTTTGAAAAATAGGCTTCAAAGTCAAAAGCAGCTCTGAAGAGGAAATAACGATCTTCCTCTGGAACATGGATTCCAACTTCATCCAATCTTTCAAAAATAGTTAGTGGAGTATGATAAACCCCACCAACATACTTGTGCTTCACTCGGAATTCGCAGGTGCGAATGTGGCGATGGTAGTGGCAATTTTCAGTCCAAATTTTGGAGCATCGCGGGCAAACATAACGCCCAGTGTACAACTGCATGCTTTTTATGTAGCTAAAATGGTTTTCATAAAGATTGAGATTTATTACGCTGGAAAAAAGA
Organism: Trididemnum nubilum; assembly: GCA_963965965.1. Lineage (NCBI taxonomy): Eukaryota > Metazoa > Chordata > Ascidiacea > Aplousobranchia > Didemnidae > Trididemnum > Trididemnum nubilum. The sequence continues at coordinate 6,250,343 of OZ014472.1, forward strand.
TGTCGACTTCGTTGAAGAATCTTGGCCACTGCTTGTTCTTTCCATTCCAAGGCATAAACATTAACATTGAGTGAAAAGCAGTTTTCAATTTGAACTAAATCATGTAAAGTAACCCCTTGAAAATTGCTAGGGTCAACAATAGCAAATTTGCAATAACACAAAAACAATTCTTTGGTTTTAGATTCTAAGTTCTGCAAAGTGCAACCAGTATGAAGAGCAAGGCACCGAAACAAGCACAAATTGTCAGAATACAATTTACCAGTCTTCTTATTTTTCTGCAATGCATGTAATCCCGTATTGCTTACAATAAAATCAGGTAAGTTTATCCCGCAACCAATTGGGTGTTCTTTTAGCTTATTTATAAAAAAAGTAATATTGGAAACAACTTCAACAACCCAAGAACTGTTTGGCCGAGAAAGACGTGCTTTTTCAAGCATATCCTGTTCAAACACTTTGTTCAAAAACGTTTCAAAATCCGAAAAATTACTGATAAGAAGGGGGTGATCTAAAATACGATCTACACCATTAGACGCATGCCAATATCGAAAACTATTATCACTACGATTGCGCAAAATAAACCCAAAGCTAAAGTTTATTTTAAATCGACATGTTTGCTTGTAAAACATGTCCAGAAATTCACTTTTTAAAGAAAAAAGTTCATCGTTAATATAAAAATTAAAGATGTCTTGCACACATCCTAGCTTTGAAAAAGTTTTTATACTTTTCCAGTGACGATCAGTCATGCTTTCAAAACTGTGAAAAGTGTCTGCATCATCATCCCGAGCAAGCATTTCCTCGTCTGTAGCATGTTCTTCGATGGCTTGTTTAAACTTTTTGCCAGCTTGGGCATCTTTTTGTGATTCTTCAAATTGCTTTAAAGCATCTTCTTTTGTCATCTCCAACCCACAATTTGTTTCTCGTTCCTCAACAGCTTTGGATTGGCTAGTTACAGTTGTTTTTCTTCTTTGCTTTGGAGGTGGTCCGGTTTCTTCTGCTAGCTGATCTTGTTCCATTTCATCCTTTTTTGAAGCACATTTGTGACTAGTAAGCTTAACCTTTCTTGTAAAATGTTTGCCACAAGTTTCACAGACATACCTGTTTCCTGAATGAGCGATTCGTTTATGACGTCGTAAGTTAGATCTATCCGTATATTTCTTTGCACATCGATCACAAGCAGGCGCGTAGCCAGAAATTCGCAATGGGGGGGGCTGTTTGGGGGGTCTGGGGGCGGAGCCCCCAGCGCTCGAAAATTTTGCATTTTTTTGCAAAAATAACTTAATTTTAGGGCTATTTTGATAAAAAAATAATGCTTTTAAAACGTGGCTTAGAAATTGGCAGAGCAAACATGATTAAACTGGTTGCATGAATGTGCTATTTGGAGGTGGCTAATGGTAAAATTTTAGTTCTCTTGTTTAGATGCTGGTAAATTACAAAAACGAATATTTCAGTAAAACTCACACGGAGTAATCTATTTCGTATACAGTTTATACAGAAAAATAACTGGAGGGGGGCTAATGAAAAGAAATTTGAGAGAAATTGGTAATTAACAATACTGAATAGCCCCCCCCCCCCCCCCTTACTCCTTAGTTTATGGTAGCCTATATTTGTTGATGACACCTATGTTTAGCATTTTTACACTCGCGATCAAATTTGATTGCGTATTTTTGACCATTTTTCAAAGCTTTTATTTCTTTGTTAGTTTTATTTTCAACAAATTAGCCCCCCCTAAATATATGTTTCAAAAGATGTTTTAAATCACTATTTAGTCCACTCTAGTGCATTTAACGGTCTCAAAAGTGCTAAAAACGTAGCGTTTTTCCCATTCTGCATTTTGGTCGACATGCCAATGGGGGGGCTATAGCCCCCCCCCGCCCCCCCCCTGGCTACGCTACTGATCACAAGCATAACTCATATTTTCTTCATGAAAGCAACAACTGTCTTTTACACAACCTCATCCAATATCAAATGAAACACGACTGTGGAAATTTCCAAGTATTTATATCGGTTGTTTTAATCTGATTGGTCAGTTTAGTGGGCGAGCTGATCCGGGTTCTCGAAATAAAGTTGAGTAATGATGGCACAATACTTTAGCAGTAATATTGCTTAATCCAACTTAACAATACTAAGGTCATTATGACTAGTAGCCAAGCGTACACATACTTATGTATTATACAAATATTGATATAACTCTCTGACGTTTTGACAGTTTATATTGAAGTTAAATAATTTTTAATTTGTGGTACTTTATGTAACATTATATGCGGTAAAAAAGCGTTTGTGCTTCTGTGATGCCACAAGTCTAAGCTAATATGTGAGACTAAAGAGAGAAAGACTCCAAAGCAGTACCTAACTAATACAAATACCCAACTGTTAAGGTTGAACTAGCAAATAGATACTAACACCTGAAATTCAAGTTTGAACTAACACGTCGTATCACCGTAAAAATTAAAAATGACCTGCCAGCAATGCTTATTGGTGAAAATCTAACATTGCCTATTTTAGTTTTGATCAGTCACAACGATTCCAATAAAATTAAAGTTATTTTGATAAGAAGCTTTTAATATTTTGAATTTTATGAGCATTTAAGTTAGGAAACTAAAACCCTTACATGGTCGGTAAATAAAAAGTTTATACTCAAGCTAAATAAGGTAATATGACCAAAGTAATCAATATTATACATGGCTTTGAAACAATATGTAATATGCATGGCTTTGAAACAATATGTCTTACACATAAAATGTAAAACCACGATATACAGTAGACTAAAGAGAGGACGACTTAAAAGCATTACTTAATCGATAAAAATACTCAACTATTAAGTTTGAGCTAACGCTTGAAATGATGAGATCACAACATAAATAGAAAATGAATTAAGAGTACTACCTAGCGGCGAGAGGTAAAATCTTGACCTTGCCTGTTTTTGCATAATTCGAATAATAATGATAAACAATGAACTTAAAATAGAATGATACTAAATTCAAAATTCAAACCACATTACAGACCAGAGAGAAAGCAGATGAATCCAAAGCACTACGTAATAAATACATTTTACCCCACGCTTTTGTCTGAACTAACATTTCAAGTCAAAATATAGAAAAAATGAATTAAGAGCACTATCTTGTGGTGGGAGGTAAAATTCTAAACCTTGTTTGTTTTAGCTTCAACCAATCAAGACAATTCGAATAATAATAAAGTATTGAGAAACGGTTTGGTTACATGCTTTTGATTTCTGATATTACTGAGCATATGACGTCATATCTTTAACGTCAGTAAGGTCCATTTTTGTGTCCACTTTGTGTCCATCTTTTGTGTCCACTTTTGGGGCTCGATAGAGCCCTTATATACTACTAACGCACATATCTGCTTTTCCATTAGGCTAGTCTTTCATAAGCATCTGAATTCTCACATAGCCTCTCCTGTTAGCCTACTCAAACCTTAAAACCACACACAAGGGCAATTTCTGCCCTTGCCATTGCACCCTATTCTCAGATTAATATGATCAAAATCTGACAAGGCCACCTGAGAGAGGATTCTCGATCAGTATCTGTGTTAACCTGCATCTGTGATTTCATAGTATGCTTAATAATGCTAGCTTAATGCGGTTGAACTGGGTGCAGTGACAGTGTGATACTGGTTGAGAATCTTCTATTTGGTGATCGTGTTCTCAGACTTTCATCATGGTAATCTGAAAAGAGGGTACAATGAAAAGAGCAGAAATTGCCCTCGATTGTAGTTGATTGATGGTTGATTGATTGGTGCATCTTTATCCTCCTATCACGAGAAAGCGACGGTGCGCTATATTTTGGATGAATCCGCACCCGCTTAGGAGTTGACCATTTTCCAAGCTTTCCTGTTGACGTTTTGACTTCTTCCCTCGTAAATTTGCTGCTTGTTCGAAGCCACCAAGCAGAGATAATCATCGAAAAGCGTCTTATCCAAGGACGCAACAATGTGACCAGGGTGCGGGTTGAACTCATGATCCTGCGATCAGAGTCGTTGTAAAAACAACGCCTTTACCCATTCGGCCACGCTGCTGACAGTAGTTAGTGGGTTTGGATGGGCTGCCAGGTTAGGCTATGTGTGAATTCAGATGCTGATGATACACTAATCTAATGCGAAAGCAGACATGTGAGTAAAGTGCTATCTCACAGTTGTAAAAAAAGAATAAGTTTGTTTTTTTTACAACTGTGAGTTTCGTTCATCAAATTTCGTTCATCAAAAAGCATTTTTAACAAAACCTGAAAACTAATGTGATTTTCTGCGCTGTTTTACTCGGTTTTTGAAATTTTTTCCTTAATTGGAAGCACTAACATTGAGCCCTAACTAATCGTCACTCACTCCTGAACTATTAAACTAAGCCACAAAGCCATAGTTTTCTATTAAACTAAGCAACGAAGGCATTCTAACCGATTTATGGGTTGGTGAAGGTTTTTGTGGTCTAGGCTACTGCATTAAAACGTTAGGGTTGCCAATAAAGCTTATTATTGCAGAAGCCCCGACGTCGTGTTTGAACTACAATACTTCTAAAACGGCTAGGTCAAAAATGATCGAGTCAACGTCATTTCAATCTATTTCGATTTACCTAACTTTGAATACCCCTATTGATTTTGCCTTCAGTGCTCGTTTAACTTTTGAGTTTTTCGAGCCTTATTATTTAGGCTTCAAGGGTTTTTGGCTTCCGGCTTATTATTTTGGTTCAAACCGGGATCGAGCATAAAAATGTCCGGTCATTTACATTTCTGGCGTATTCAATAATTTGTCCATGAGAACCATAAGGTTGCAAGAGACAATTTTCGAGAAATCGCTTTTTTTTGGCATATAAAGGATGCAATTTAGTGTTTCCATGCGCTGAAAAACTTAGGTTGTAATTGGCTGATTATTTGTTAAAATATATATCAGTGACAATAGGTTGTAAGTGTTGTTGTTGTAGCTTGTTGTAGCGTATATTTATCCTCCTGTCACCGGACAGCGTCAGACGCTAACTTGTTGGACGATCCGCACACTTTTTATTACCAGGACTAATTCGTGATTGGAGGAATCCACGCCTGCTTAGGCGTTTCCGATGATCCGATGTTCCTGTGGATTTCTTCGAATTGAAGCACGTTTTGGCAAAAGTTGATAAGTCGCATTTCGCCGTTTTGAGAAAATCACGTTTAAAGTTTCAAACTTTCATTTAGCTCCATTGTCAAGTGCAACATAATAAGCTATTTATTACCAAAAAATAATTGAAAATGAAAATAAGTTTTTACCTAAGTAAGACAGTTTTAGTAAATTACTTGAAAAATTCAAAAAACTCATTTTTTGCAAAAATGTCATTTATCAACTTCTGCCAAAACATGCTTCAATTCTTGTCCATTAAATTTGCTGCTTGTTCGAAGCCACCAAGCAGCGATAATCATCGTAAAGCGTTTTATCCAAGGACGCAACAACGTGACTAAGGTGCGGATTGAACTCCGATCATTCGATCAGGGTCATCGTAAAAACGACGCCTTTACCCATTCGGCCACGCTGCCGACTAACTGAAATTTGACCCAAGTGATGAGTGCCATAAGGTCTTATAAATAACACTGACTGAAAAGCAAAAGGTCGCAAGTAACCCTTTGCAGAATGGCAAAATCACGTTGTGTGCGGTTGTGTACTTTTTTGACTTCCTACTTCGCCATAATTTGAATTAAACAATAGCTAGGGAAGGTAGATCACCCTGCCCCCTTTTAATATTACTCAGTACAGCATACATTATTTTTGTATCTTACCACCTACGCTAGGGTATCCTTATTTTGACATTTCGAAAAGTTATGCTTCTGAACCTTTCAAACAGTTTCATTTAATGAAAAAATAATATGCATGAACACTTTTGGGAAAAAAATTGTGTTATAAGCTGGTTAATTTGCGATTCCTTGCCTTTCTCCACTAATGTTCATACCTGTAGTCCAGGGGCGTATTCTCCATGCATGCAAGGCATGCATTGCATGCCTAGCCATTTAGCCAAAAAAGTAAATAATAATTTGAACAAGTACAGGTAAAAATTTAAAACAAAATCAAACTAAGTTGCCACAGTTACAGGAATTCACTTTCAAGTCGTAGTAGCTATAAATAGTCTTGCTTAATTCATTGATTTCAGTTTTATCCTGTTTTCAGCATATTGCTAAATTACAAAATATAATGGCAACACGCATGCAATTTTCAAATTGCATTCAACGGCTCAAAAGATCACTGTGTTTCGATACGATTACAAACAAAATTAAATAGGTTTGAAAGCTTTGATTGGCGCATTGTTTGCTGCGTAAGTTCTTTCATACGTCTAGTTTCTTGTTTTCGTAAACTATAGTCTCTATTTTGATTTTAGATTTGTTACAGTAAATTAGCTTAAGACAGGCCACAAACAATGCGCCAAAGCATGCAATTTTAAATATTGCATGCGTGTTGCCATTTATTTTATGTGATTTAGCAATATGAAAAAAGCAAATAACTAAGCGGCAAAACCAAGCCGTGATAGCCGGTTGGTATTGGCTTTAAGTAATGTAAGTCAGAGTGAGTACTGTTCGCACTATTTAGGCTAAATGTTGAGCTATGAAAGTGAAAGCAAGATGTGAAATTAATTTAAACAAAGAGTTACCTGTAGTTGGTTCAGTTAGTATTTAGTTAGCCTAAGCTAAAGCTAGTCGTAGAATTTGCACTTGGTTTGCAAAAAAGTGTTTAGGACTATCAATAAATTACCGTTTGGTAGTTTTGCTACTTTGCTTGTGCTTTACTGGTTCTTAAATAAAATAAACAAGGCCAGGCCTAACCATATATACATTGGACTAGCCTTGAGCCCTCTAGCCTGCTTAATATTGTATAGCATCGCTGGCTCTTGCCAGCAAGCTATGGTATATTGTAATGACATGAGGAAGAGGCTTTGAAAGTAGGCTATGTATTTGCTATTCAGCAAGTTGGCTCTGCTTATGTTTTTACTTCAATATTATGAAGCCTACTTTACTGTTCTTGTTAGCCTAGTATGGTACCGGTAACCGGCTACTGGCACATATAAAACTGCTAGACCTGTCACTGTCTGTAGTAACACAAGGAAGACTTGTACTGGGACAGTAAATGTACAGTGCACACCAATGTGTACTGGAGAGCAGGGTCACCGAGAGGGGGGGGCAGGGGGGTATAATAACCCCGGGGCCCATGGACTTTTGGGGGGCCCATGAGGCTGCCCATGGGCTTCAGGAAGGCTCAAAAGGGGCCCATCAAATGACATTTAGAAATGAGCATGTGAGACCCTCTTTTTGGAGATCACCTGATTTGGACTGAAAAAACCGTTGGAATTCCGGTGAAGAACTTTTTTTTTTGAGATCGCATCATAATTTGGACAAAACTGCGGCATTGTTTCCGTCTGTTTTGGAGTTCACAAAACCTGAATTCCGTCATATTTCAGCTGGCCCCGGGTCTACGTTCGGCTCTCGGCGCCCCTGCTGGAGAGAGGAGGCCTAGTTGCAATACCAGACATTTATTGGTGTTAAGTTGTTTTTTTTATTTCACTGCCTGATAATTAATGACGTCATCAAAACTGATGACGTCATCATAACTGCATGCCTAATCTGAAATGCAGTGCTGGGCACCGCAAGTTTTTTTTCAAGTCCGCAGTCCGCAAATCCGCAACCGAATTTCAATTTTCTTAATCCGCAACCGCAAGTCCGCAATTGGACGTTTAAAAGCTTAGTCCGCAACCGCAAGTCCGCAACGATATTTCGAGATTCTTGAATCCGCAACCGCAAGTCCGCAACTTCATAATTTTTGAAGTCCGCAACCGCAAGTCCGCAACTTCGTAATTCTTGAAGTCCGCAACCGCAAGTCCGCAACTTCGTAATATTTGAAGTCCGCACCGCAAGTCCGCAACTTTTTATGAACCGAGTGAAAAAGTTTTGCAATCAACCACGTCCCGAAGTGAATTGCTCAGAGTTGATTGGCAAAAATAAGTCAAAAGTTGTGAGTTGTGGGAAGTATAGCAAACAGAGGTGGAGTCCTCGAGGACGTCCTTGGCCTCGAGGACGTTTTCGAGGACACGTTTTGAAGTCCTTGGCTTAGGCCTCGAAGCCTCATGTCCTCGAAAATTGCCCTGTCCTCGGGTCGAGGACAGCACTATATCTTGAACCGTTAAAATTTTGTTAAAAAACGGCGAGAAACCTCGCGGAAAATTTGCAAAGATCTTTTTTCGTTTTCCTCACGTGGAGAACGCCTGAAAAAAAAATTTTTAAGACCTTTTTCGCCTGATAAAAAACTTTTTAAGACCTTTTTTTTGATATCGCCTGTAAGAATTTTTTGAAGACCTTTTTTTTTCGGAGAACACTTGCGTCTATGTCCTTAGTCCTTGGCCTTGGCCTCGAAATTTTTTTGCGTCCTTGGCCTTGGCCTCGAGCCTTGTGTCCTCGACTCCATCTCTGATAGCAAACGTATGGTGAATACATTCCACGCAATAGAAGGAATTACTCACAATCGTTGATTGTAGTAAATGTACCGCAGCATGACTTGTTATTGAGCTTCCTTTTCGGATGGCAAACTTAAGAATTGAATAGCGTAGCCCCTCTTACTTTCAGGTCCAACTCGAAACAGATTTAAACGCTTGTAATTTTGGTTAAAGCTTTTAAGTGACTTGACTAGGGGTTTTTAGCCCCCAGCCTTCTTGGTTGCGCTTCTGATTATACAGTAGGTGCCTAAACTGCGTGGAAGCAAAATGCACAACCCTCCGGCGAACCCTCAAAAATGCTCCAATGAAGCTAGGAATATGGAGATTAAAAGCCATTGGATTACAGTGAGAAGCCATCAAATAGCAAAGAACAATCCGCATTTCCGCTTGCAACAACATATTCTTAGAAAACAATTTTTTTCGAGGTAGGAAAAGGCAAAGGCAGTAGAAGGCAAAAAAACATTCATATCACTAATCGTATTATTAAATTTTTAGTCCCTAGTTTCAATAAATACTCTAGGAATGAGATAAGCACACGCTACCAGCAGTGCCGTCGCCAGACCAAACGAAGTGAGAAGGCCCTAGCCGAAAATGAACTGAACTTTTGCACTTAAAAACTGATATTTTAAAGCTACATATTTGTATTCATCTGTGGAAAAAGATACATATAAGCCCGGCAGCGTTTATTAGCTCGGTTCGCGTGCGGCTGGTATAATCGCTTGAAAAATATGTCTACAGGAGTGAATGCGACCAGAAGCGCAACCAGGGTTTTGTTAAGTAAGAGAGAGGGGGCTTGAACCAAAAGTAAATGCTTTTTGCACAAAAATTGTCTAATTTAGGTCCCGTGCTGAACAAACTGTTGCTACTCAAGTGTGTTACAGAGGCGGCTCAGCTGCTGGGTGATTTTTGCAATTCTGCGGCAAAAATAGCGAGTTTAATGCCATTTCAATCACATTTCGCACCTTTTAAAACCATATCAATAATTACAGTAAATTGCTAAAATTCAGAAGTCATTGAACAATTTAAATTGTCTAGTCTCTTGAGCCCCCATATACATTAGGTCAAGTCCAAAACACGTTTAAACGCTTATTCTTTTTTTGGTTATATTTTCTAAATGACTTGGTTAAAGGGGGTTAATGACCCTTTAGCCTCTTCCCCCTAATTGCGCCCCTGACTGCGAACTAAAATAAATCTTGAGTGTCCTCTAAAAAAAAAAACAGCTGGTCTTTTAAAAAAATGTTTTCACGTATTATTTCGAGTCATAATCACTAACGAAATATCGGTAACGCTTCTGTAGGCATACATCCCTTTTCTGCGACACATCCGTAAAGCAAGACGGTTTATTGGGTCACATTCATGTAAAGCAGTTGGTGGCCAGCAATTTTGCAAACAATCGAGAAAACTTCAAACGAGAATCATGTTTGAAAATTATTATTCCTTTTTCCATTATTGCCTGTTGTCTTGTCGTTACGCGATGCTCCAAAAAAGCATTCTGAATGAACCAAAATGGGGGGGGCAAGCAGTCGTTCGTGAGGGACGGCGCCCCTGGCCTCATCCTAGCGACGGCACTGGCTACCACTACAAAGAATGATAACCCAGTGGGTAATTTTGTGAACTCACGCAGGCGCGTAGCCAGAAATTCGCAATGGGGGGCTGTTTTGGGGTTTTGGGGGCGGAGCCCCCAGCCGCCGGATGCCAATGGGGGTCTGGGGGCGAAGCCCCCAGCCGCCGGAGGCTGGGGGTTCGGGGGCAAAGCCCCCAGCCGCCGGAGGCAGGGGGGCCTGGGGGCGGAGCCCCCAGCGCTCGAAAATTTTGCATTTTTTTTGCAAAAATAACTTCATTTTAGAGCTATTTTCATTAAATAATAACGCTTTTAAAACGTAGGTTAAAAATTGGCAGTGCAAACAAGATTAAACGGGTGGCATAAATGGGCTATTTGGGAGGTGGATAATGGTAAAATGTTTGTTCTCTTGTGTAGATGCTGTTAAATTATAAAATCGAATAGTTTAATAAAACTCACACGGAGTAATCTATTTCGTATACAGTTTATAGAGAAAAAGAGTTTTGAGAGAAATGATTGGTAATTAACAAATACTGAATAGCCCCCCCCCCCCTATTCCTTAGTTTATAGTATAATTGTTGATGACACCTATGTTCAGCATTTTTACACTTGCGATCAAATTTGATTGCTTATTTCTTACCATTTATCAAATTTTTCATTTATTTTTTGGTTTTATTTTTGACAAATTAGCCCCCCCCCTGAACATGTATTTCAAAAGATGTTTTAAATCAATATTTAGTCCACTCCAGTGCATAAAACATTCTCAAAGTGCTAAAAATGTAGTGTTTTTCCCTTTCTGCATTTTGGTCGACATGTCAATGGGGGGGGGGGGGGGGGGCTACAGCCCTCCGCCCCCCTTGACTACGCTACTGGCTAAAAACGTGGTATTTTCCTTACTCTGCATTTTGGTCGGCAATCTATTAGCCCTCCCCCCCTTAATAAACGTTTTAAACTATGCTTCAAATCATTTTTAGTCTAATCCAGTGCAAACACACAGTCTTAGAAGTGCTAAAAACGTGATGTTTTTCCTATTCTGCATTTTGGTTGGCAGTCTATTAACCCCCCTAAATAAACGTTTCAAACTATGCTTTAAATCATTTTTTAGTCCAATCCAGTGCAAAAGAGAGTCTTAGAAGTGCTAAAAACGTGGTATTTTTCTTAATCTGCATTTTGGTCGGCAGGCCAATGGGGGGGGCGACGCCCCCCTGGCTACACTACTGAGCTCACGGTAAAAAACAACAAAGCCATACTTTGAACCAGGGCTGCAAATTCGAACTTAAACCCAAAAAAAGTCGGTTGTTTTGCCGAACCCGAGAAAACAGTGTTGACTCCAATTTGAATCAGGTTAGACCCGCTTGTACTGTAATAGCTGTCTCGCAGAGCGCCGTATCCTTTATATTTCTGCAGTCATACCACACTTTGGTTATAAATATAACAATGTTATTCCTCACAGAACACCAAAAATTTGATTCATCCAAAGAAGCACGGCAAAACAAGAAGTCAATTATCAGCTAGCCAAATCAATATCAATTAACCAAAATTTACCAGACCAAAATTTACGCTATTGATTATACTAACACTATGCTAGACTTTACTAAACTATATTACTAAAAAACTGCTTCGAGGTCTCACCATAGAAATAGAAACATCAGCAACCAACTTACTACACATCTAACTTGATACACTAAACTACGAAAATTTGAGACGCTACATCACTCGTACTTTCGAAGACTGACTGATTTGAGCACTAGCTGCAGATCTAAAGATTATGAGATTAAAAGTCTAAAGACAATACAGTTAAAATTACCACAATGACAGTTCTAGAAAATTCTTAAAACAAGCGCCAAAAGAGGGTTCTAAAATGTTCTAAAAAATCAACCAACTATTTGCATAAAAGATGAGTACGAGGCATGTATTCGTTTCTCACGTTACCAAACAGCATGTCAACAAGAAGAAAACGATTAAGTCGAAAAGCAAACCTAGTATTTACGTCAGCCTGAACTCGAATAACTTGATATTTTTGCCGAACTTGAATTCGAAAAAATTAAATTGATTTCTCATGTTTGCTGGGCAAAAACATGAATATTTTACGAAAATATTAAAAAATTTCAATATCTGCATAAAACTTGCGGAATTGCGGACTAAAATTAAAAATAGTCCGCTACCGCAAGTCCGCAATTTAAAGTGCCAAAGTCCGCAAGTCCGCATGTCCGCAACTTTTTTCGTTAGTCCGCAATTGCGGATTTGCGGACTTGCGGACTAACTTGCGGACTTGCCCAGCTCTGCTGAAATGTCACGCTACGCCACTGCTGTAGTCCCAGCTATACTGACGAGGAATAAAAGACAAATGTCGATTCCGAAACAGTATATCTTAGTGTAGTATATTTTCAACACCTTCTTGCCTTTGTTTTTCACGTTAAAGTTACGTCATGATTTGTAAATAGTTCCTTTACTTGATTACCTTGTTTATGCGGCGGATGTAAGTTTGCAACTGCTTAAAATAGCAGCCATATTGTTATTCTGAGAAGTAGTAACTCTTTGCTATTTGAATTCAGCTGTAAAGTATGTGTTAAAGTAATTTGGTGCTACTTATTAATGTGCTCAAACGGGATTACTTACATTCTTAAAGAAGCCGGAGAAATATTGGTATGTACTTAGTTTTTTGACTTTAGCGTGGTCTGTATTTTCTGGCCTAGTTAGCCTACAGTAATTTGTCGTGTTAATTTGCTAAGAATGAGACTGAGGAGTATATTTGTAGCCGGTGGCGACGTTACTGCGAAGATTTTAGTATGTAAATTGATTTTACGTTTATTAAAGCAGTCTAGCGTACTGCAATGTTATTGATTAAGCGTAGCATCGAAGCCTAGAACGCTAGTCCATATTTGTGCTTTTTGGCAGGCCTGAAGCGTAGTTTTGGTGTAAAGGTAGTTTGTTCATAAGTTAAGTTTATAAGTAATTTATAGTCGCTGAATGCTTAGACATCCGTTTTATTCTAGATTTAACGGACGGAATTGACTAATGAAGACTGCAGCAAAACATGCAAAAATTTAAAATGCCGCATTTTGTTTTTACCGTTCAGTTAAATAAATTCTCCAATATCCTTATGTTGTTTTACTCAACACTTAGGCTGTTTATCAAAGGTTTGATTGTGCCCGTAAGACTCTGTATACTGTGTAATAGTGTCTATAGCTTACTATTAATTTTCTTAGTATCATACATTGTTTTAAATAAATTGTCATTGTTGAGTCACTGTTCATACTACTGCGAGTCACTGGTTCTAGTTTAGAACCGTATCGGCCCTGTTGGTGACGTAGCCATTTTAGGCGAGATACGACGAGAGCAGAGGGTATTAATGGCGTTTTATTTCTAAAGATTGTTGGCCTAGTTTAGCTCTAGTCTGAATTTTGGCTCTAGTTTTGAGCTTTTCAGCGTACTGGAGACTTAGCCATTTAAGGCGAGCTATGAGGAGAGTAGAGATTTAGCTAGCGTATCCTTCTACTGAGAGATGTAAGGTAAGATTTGTACTTTAGTCGGTAAAGATTTGATTTATAGCTTAGAGTTTTATTCGGTAAAGATTTAATTAATACCGTAGCTTTATTTTCATTGGGTAAAGATTTTTTCGGTTAAGATTTGCTTATTTTGGCTAAAATTGACTGATTGATGGTTAAAGATTTATGCATTATAAACATAATCGATAAAGATTTATTCATTGATTGATAAATCGGTAAAGATGTATTTTTGAAGATTTTTATCACTGGTGGTATTTATCCATTTGGCCTTGCTAGCGTTACTAATAAGCCTTAAGATTGAACGAAACAGCTGTCTAAGGCATGCTCTTGAAAATTTTTTAATTGAAGTGCGGTATTATAATTATCTCTTGTAATATTGTGATTACTTAACATCTTTGGAGAAAAAATTGTGCTATAATCTGGTTAATTTGCGATTTCTTGACTTTCTACGCTTATGTTCATACCTGTAGTCCTAGCTATACTGACGAGGAATAAAAGACGAATGCCGATTCCGAAACAGTATGTCTTAGGCCGTTAATCAAAGTTTTGATTGAGCCTATAAGATTCTGTTTACTATCTGTAGCTTACTATTAATCTTAATATGTAAGAAATTTTTAACATTAAAATGAAATTTAGAGGTGGCGGAAAGACAAGTTTGGATGGATATTTTGAATTTCTATGCCAAGAATACCGGAAATGCTATGAAGAGCAGAGTATTATTGGTTCATTGTGACCTTAACACGCATAACAATAGTGTCTATTAAAATTATTTGAAAGTTAAGAACTACGATGACGTATCGGTTACGATTTGTGCAGCTTTCAATGTTTGCAGCATGAACCAGTTTTTCAACAAAAAAGCAGCTTCTTTGCCTAAAACGGTTAGCCTTCTGTTATGTCTCTTGCAGAGGATTTAAATTTGCTTGGCCTGTTTGATTGTAACGTAGGTTTGACTACGAAATATGTCATTGTGAAAGTTTCAAAGAATGTTGAAGACGATGAACCACTGTCACAAACTGGAGTGAATATGACCAACACAAAAAACAAAATACTTGTTGAGTATGTCACCAAAAACAGTAAAAGGTTAATATGTCTGACCAACCAATTAAACATTCCTCACGTAACTGCAAGCTAGGTCTTTAATAAATGCCTACCTTCCACCCTATCCCATTGCTTCTTATTGAGACCCAACTTTTTTTGTTGAAAATTATTTTTGAAACTCCAATCACTTTTGTGCTTTGGACATGCTGTGCGCCTACTCCAAGAATCATTTAACCTCAGCGCCTTTGGCTAAAAATCAGTTATCTTCCGGTTAAAGAAGAAACCCTTCTGGTGATCATACGTATTGCTTATGCACGGAAGAAAACCTGCAATACTTGCGTGAACCATTAGTTATATGTCCCCCGATCCCCTTAGGACTTTAAACAAGTTTACAGTATCATCTTCCGTACTTAACTGCAGTGGCCCTAGCTCATCTCACCTTAAATACACCAAGAATGGATTACTCTCCCTTCCTCCCTTTGACGCGTATTTATGGGCCGATAAATCTGCCCCTTCTCTCATTAGACGGGTGGCACTGGAGCTTATGCCATATAGCCTAATCCAAATAAAAAACCTTTAACTCTTTCTCTCTGCTGGACCAATTGCTTTCAGTTTCACAACTGAAACCTATTTCTTGGAGCACGGACTTGTCTGGTGTAACAACCACAAGACGACTTGTCTCCTTCACTAAGTTGTTTTACGGACTCCCAATCGGCTCTTTCCTACTTTCAAAGGCCCACATATATCTCTGGCCAAGACCTCTATAAAAAGTCCAGTTTCATGTCTCCTCAATTTCGAACAGTGTCATTTTAAACTTTTAATGGGCCCCCGGTCATGCCGGTATCTCTGGAAATAAGCATGCTGATTCTCTTTCCGAAGCTGAAGCCTCCCAGCCTACTGCAATGGTCCCTTGTCCCTCTCCCTACCTATTGCCAAAACCCGTTACACCCAGTATCAAAAATGGAGACGTCACATTTCCACATTCTCCCTCGCATCTCAACTGTCTCATTCCTTCAGATTCTCCGGAGGAATTGGTCTTCTCATGTCGCTTCCATGGTCAAAGCCTCTTAATACTGTCCTAAGTTAGTCGTGAAAAAAGCTCTTCCAGCAGCGCCTGTGGACACTTTTTACAGCATCTTAATCAACTCGTACTTGATGGTCTCGCCACTGAGCCTCTTCGCAATTCTATCTGTGGTTCTGCAGTCTGCACCCTAGCGTGTGGCTCAATTTTTGGTCTCTGCCAAGTTTATTTACTTCTCCATCCCTCGTGAGGGGTCGGGTAGCACCACCACCAAATCAAGCCGCTTCAAATATAAAAACAATGCAGTACAGTAGGCTTTACAGATAGTTGAAAATAACCAAGACATTATTCCGAGTATAAAGAAATCTGCTATTTATGCAACAGTAATTTTTCGGTAAACATGAGTATCGTACTGATTAAAAAACTTCCTATGTGCATATAATGGGGTTTGTTAAGCCAACATTGAGACCACTGCACCACCTCTAGAAATTAAAATTTTGCAACAAAACTTTGTATGAGGCAGTGTTTGGTACTATGGAAACTTGGGAAAGGGTCAGACTCACAAAAATGCGTATTTCAAAATTTGTCCCCAAATAAGGGACACCCTAACCTATCTAGGTAAGCACTGAAATATCAGCCTGCATTGTGCGGTCAAAAAAAATCATCGAAATTTTTGAATCTTGGCGTTTTTTGGCATCAAATATCCTAATGGTAAGGAGCTGGTTTGGGATCGAAGCCAAAGGTTTGGGGAGCAGTAATGGACAAAGCGGAACCGAACTGTTTTGGGTTGGACCATCTTGATTGTAGGACCGAGAACCGGATCGACAAACCCTAAACTGCGAAGAATATTTTCTATTTTCTCTTTTTAACGCCAGTGATCTCTCGCTGCTAGATCTTGATCATCTTTTTGAATGACCTGTTTGGGCAGCACTATACCCCATCGAGAACTTTTTCGTCTTTACTGTAATTTAAGCTGGATAAAAATCTCTGGAGCGGCCAAAATATTTTTGTGGAGTTTTGACTCAAGCCCCTAATATTCTAATTCCGTCAATGTAAAGTAAAATTGCATCGGAGACGAGAGTTTGCCAGTAGAAATCTCAAACCATTTTTAAGTAAATTTCAATTTCAATGCTAAGTTGTTCAAATTTCTACCCTGAAAACATTGTCTTTAACCAGCACTTACATATCGAAAAAGCAATTAAACTACCGGAGAGCATGCTGTATTGTAAAATAATCGCAATGTTTGTGTTACTTATAAAACCAGGTACAATATACAGGATAAGTTTAGGAGTGACTATTGCAGCGAAAATATTTATAAAGATAATAAAACAAAAATGAGGAATATTCATCCACACATTTTTTATTTGCTTTTTAAGGGTTAATGTTAGGGTTTGAGTTAGGTTTGGGGTTGGTTTTGGATTTAGAGTAAAGATTTGAGTCAGGCGCGTAGCCAGAAATTCGCAATGGAGGGGGCTGTTTTGGGGGTCTGGGAGCGGAGCCCCCAGCCGCTGGAGGCCAATGGGGGTCTGAGGGCGAAGCCCCCAGCCGCCGGAGGCTGGGGGTTTGCGGGCAAAGCCCCCAGCCACAGGAGGCACGGGAGTCTGGGGGCGGAGCCCCCAGTGCTCGAAATTTTTGCATTTTTTTACAAAAATTACTTCATTTTAGAGCTATTTTGATTAAAAAATAATGCTTTTAAAACGTGGCTTAAAAATTGGCAGTGCAAACATGATTAAACTGGTGGCGTAAATCGGCTATTTGGGAGGTGGCTAATGGTAAAATGTTAGTTCTCTTGTTTAGATGCTGGTAAATCATAAAATCAAATAGTTCAATAAAACTCACACGGAGTAATCCATTTCGTATATAATTTATAGAGAAAAATAATTGGGGGGGGGGCTAATGAAAAGAGATTTGAGAGGAATGAGTGGTAATTAACTAATATGGCATAGCCCCCCCCTATTCCTTAGTTTATAGTATATTTGTTGATGATACGTAAGTTTGGACTTGCGATCAAATTTTATTGCATATTTCTTACCATTTTTCAAAGTTTTCATTTATTTGTTCGTTTTATTTTTGACAAATTACTCCCCCCCTTGAATATATGTTTCAAAAGATATTTTAATTCACTATTTAGACCACTTCAGGGCATAAAACAGTCTCAAAAGTGCTAAAAACGTAGTGTTTTTTCCATTCTGCATTTTGGTCGACATGCCAATGTCTACGCTACTGATTTGAGTTTAGATTAGATTTGGCCATCATCAATACAAAACTAGCCAAAAATTTCTGGTAAAAAGTTTTTTTTTTTGGAAGTTTTTTGCCGCTATTTTTAGTAATTACAACTTCCATAACCTATTTGCTGGAAAAATAAGTTACTGCACTCTGTCTATCTTAGTTATTTGTTTAAATAGTTAAAATTTTAACAGTTACAGTATTACTGTAATAATAAGTCAATTAAGATGTTTTTTGACGTTTGCAGGCCAGAGTTTTAATATTTTAATCGTTTTGCGTGCTTCTGGCCTAAAGGCTACCAGCTCGGAAGCCTAGGGAAGAGCCACCAGAACGGCAACTACTTAAAACAAGCAATGCGAAAAATTGTCTTCCCACAGGAATCGAACCTGCAGCTTTTGGATTACCGGTCCACTGCTCTACCACTTGAGCTAGAGAAGACGCCTCGTCGCATGCTTAATTTTGGATATTTAAACCCAGCAACTTGCTTGTAGTATAATTGTAATAACAAGTCAATTAAGATATTTTTTGACGTTTGCAGGCCAGAGTTTTAATATTTTAATCGTTTTGCGTGCTTCTGGCCTAAAGGCTACCGTTCTTTTTTCCGTTCTGGTGGCTCTTCCCTAGGCTTCCGAGCTGGTAGCCTTTAGGCCAGAAGCACACAAAACGATTAAAATATTAAAACTCTGGCCTGCAAACGTCAAAAAATATCTTAATTGACTTATTATTACAATCATACTACAAGCAAGTTGCTGGGTTTAAATATCCAAAATTAAGCATGCGAGGAGGCGTCTTCTCTAGCTCAAGTGGTAGAGCAGTAGACCGGTAATCCAAAAGCTGCAGGTTCGATTCCTGTGGGAAGACAATTTTTCGCATTGCTTGTTTTAAGTAGTCGCCGTTCTGGTGGCTCTTCCCTAGGCTTCCGAGCTGGTAGCCTTTAGGCCAGAAGCACGCAAAATGATTAAAAGTTATAGTATTGTCACTTGCCATGGTCCTCCTCAATTTCTGTTTATTCCGCTCCGATAACTGTGTGGCTGTTGATGTTTAAGCTTTTACTTTTTAGTGGTCGAAATATTTGTAAATCTGCTCATATAACTCCTGTTTTAATGAAACTGCACTGGTTGCCAGTCCAACATCGAGTCAAATTCAAAATTCTGATGCAAGTGTTTTAAACTTTTGCTGATCAATCACCTTTATATCTAGTTGATTTAATATCTAGACATGTACCTACTCGAGCCTTACGTTCTCGTGATACAAATCTTTTGGCTGTACGTTGCTCCTCTTCAAAATTTGGTGATCGTAGATTTAGCGTAAGTGGCTCTCGGTTATGGAACGATTTACCTACCTATATTAAAAATGCTGAATCCTTAACTCAGTTCAAAACTTTGCTGAAAACTTATTTGTTTACTCAAGTGTTTGTTGAAGCTTAGATGTACTTAAATATTTTGCTATGCTTAGTATTAGCATTTTGATACTCATGGTGTTCCATTATCCTCTCACACTGTGCACTTAATGTGCTATAACTCCAACAACTGACTCCACTACCTGTTTATTGCGTATAGCACTACTATACTTTAATATTGACTAGGCCAGTTAACCCGCAACATAGTGTTTCAGCTTTTCCTACGTTTTCATTTTGTGCCCTAAGGTTTGCCTAAAGTCAATGTATTTTTAGCTTGTTTTATTTTCTCGATCTATACTCCCTTGCTTGTTTTCTTGTTTGTGTTTTCTGTAATCTTTTTTTCTTTCCTTTTCGGTTTCCGGGGTGAGGGTTAATAGCTTTTCGATTTTGTTTAGGGAGATAGAATGCGAAAATAAGAAAGAATTACTCTGAATATATTGATATTTTTTTACAGTGCTGTTTGTGTAAATTGCTTTTCGATTTTCTGTAAAGCGCCTTTGATCTGATTCACTTCAGGAAAGGGCGCTATACAAATTTCTGTTATTATTATTATTGTTATTATTAAATATGGCATAATACCTAGTGACAAAACACGCGGGCAAGTAGGGTCACTTATTTCAGAGCATAAACTCACTGTCGGCATCACACTACTCGTGACAGAGCATGTTGGGCTTAGAAAATGTACAGTATATTTACTATGGAGCGTGGTACTTTTACCCGCGCATACATTTTTTCCACTATACAACACACCTCTGACAATGCTCCGTAAAGACGATAATTGATATTAAAAACAGAGTAACTGAGTTTTGTTATTTGTTGTCTTAAAGATCAAGTGACAAGAAAAATGCTCCCAGTGCCGTAGCACTCCAACTTCGGGCCCCCCCCCAAAGTAAGCGCAAGAGCCCCTGCGCACAGGTGTTATCGCACCGAGCTTTTTTATTTTAATTATCTGTCGTTGTTGGGCCTCGAACTCATTTATATTTCCTATTTTCTGCAGCAACCAAAAAAAAACGTTTGCCTGCAGCTTCTGCGCACTTTACTTTGCTTTGTTTTTCACAGTTTTAGAAAATCATTTTTTCACGTTTTTGCACGGTTGCTAATTACGTTATAGCACCGAACTACATGTTGTTCATTGGGATTTTTGTTATCTGGCGGTTGGACGTATTTTTTTACAAGAGAAGACTTCGCGGTATTTCTGTTTTATTTTACTTTTCCGGGATACTTTTGATTGTTTTTTGCCGCGCTGATTTGAGTTAATTACCCAATAAATTTTGATTAAGTTCTTTTTTGTTGAAGTAATTGTCAGAGTCGGAGCGGTGAAGTCCTGGAAGCTCCTTCCAGGACACCTGCAACCACTAGTTACAGCTTATTCTGTAACAACAGGTCATATCACTTTAGAGGTGTAAAATTGAAAAGCTGCAGTAAGAAAATACACCACAATTTGTACATAAGTAAACAGGCTAATATCAGAATAAAGCATGCCGATACCGAAGGTTCAAGTCATAAAAAATTCGGCACCGATGCCAGAGTTCAGTAGGACATTTATGCAGACACTGCGAAACGAAAGCAATGACACTGAAAAACATGAAAAATTTATAACAACACAGTATCATTTAAATAGTCTGGAGCGAACCTTTTTGTTCGCAAATGCTGTTATGACATTGTCATAATCAAGAGATCGGGCGCAGTCATTTTCGATTGACAACATGGCTAATGAAGATAGTCTACTGTCTGTCATAGACGTTCTATTAAAAGTTTTGATCAGTTTCAATTTGCTGAAGCTTCTTTCAGCGCTGGCAACAGTCACGGGGCAAGTTAGTAAGATTCGAAGTGCGATGTACACATTCGGATACAATTCAAATAAATGAGTCTTTAGAACATAGTTCAGAAAGTCTTGAGCCGTATTGAGATTGCGTTTTTTTTGTAAAATTAAAACAAACCGCTGTAGCTCAGCGCTCATTTCATCAGAATCAATGTCACCGAACTTTTTTTGGAACTCTTTACAGCAAGTAAGAAGAGCATCTTCTTGTTGCACAAGCAAAAGTTTGTCTCGTGTGTACAAAAACGAAAAGGCGGAAGAAACCTCACGTAACAAATTAAAGCGCTCCTTTATTGACATAATAGCCTGGTCTACTAATGAATAGAAAAAGTTGCTTTTAAATTTCAGTTCAGGAGTAGCTCGTTGTTCCTCTTCACCTTGGTAATCAAACAATCTTCTTTTCTTTCCACTTCTTGACGGAGGAAAAGAAGGATCAATATCCAATTCCTGTGCTATTTCAACAGCAGATGTTGCAGCACTGTCATTACCCGTTGTGCGATAGTTTTGCAAAAACTTTTCGGTTGCCTGGATTTCCGTTTCCATTGTATGAAGGGAGACTCCATACGATTGAAGAATCTTGCTTGCTTTATTGACTTGGAATAGGATATCATACCAAATAAACACCGACAAAAGAAAACTCCATTTTGATAAACGAGCTATCAACGATTTTGTTTCTGAGGCAGCTCTTCCATCTTTTCTTTCTATGGAAATGGCTTCCAAGTCTTTCAGTGCCAGCAACATCTCTTTTAAATTGTATCGAAGAGGTTTGATGCATTTAATTCTACTTTCCCAACGAGTATCAGATTGTGACTTTATGGACAGCTCCACATGTTTCTTCAAAATTTCCCAACGCTGAGCAGAGGAAGAAAAGAGCACATACAACCTTGTAAGTACTCCAAAAAATGTCAATGCTTCCGTCGATGAATTAGCACTGTCAACAACAACTAAGTTAAGGGTATGGTTTGCACAGGGCACGTAAACAGCTTTGGGATTGATGTCTAGCATTCTTGCTTGGACCCCAGAATGTTTTCCTTTCATATTAGCACCATTATCATATGACTGACCTCGACAATCAGACAATTCGAGTTGCAGTTCGGTCGCTTTTTCTAAGAAACCGTCCAACAAGCCTTTCCCAGTACTGTCACTTATTCTAAAGTAGCCAAAAAATGTTTCTTTAACAACAGCAGCTTCTTCATTACATAGTACATAACGGAGAATGACAGACATTTGTTCATGATGTGACATATCTGGAGTGCAGTCCAAAATTATAGAAAAATATTTTGCCAATTTCAATTGCTGTAAATTTTCTTTTTCAACTTCTGTCGCTAGCAATTCAATTAGTTCATTTTGTATGGTAGGACTCAAATAGTGATCTTTAGTGTTTTTATTCTTGATTCTGTCTTGAAGCTCTTTTAGGATCGGATCTCTTCTTGCCGAAAGCTCAAATATACCCAGAAAATTTCCATTGTGAGGAGATCCTAAGACTTCTTCAGATCCTCTAAAAGCAAGATTCCTTTCCGATAGAAACAAGGCAATGTCGATAAGTCTCTCTAAAACATTTCTCCAAAAACGTCTTTCATTGAAAAAAATATTCATCTCGCGTTTGTCGATAGTGGATGAATTTCTTATCCCTTCAGCTAGCAACATCCATTGACTGCAGCATTTTTGGTGGGAAATGCCGTTTTCATGGTCTTTCAGTTTTTTCGAAAAACCCTCCCATGTATTTATACCACTACAAAAGGGGCTTAGTGTTTTTCCAAATAGCTTACAACAAAAGCAAAAAACTTGATCTGATTCCCCAGAATAAACTAGCCACGACCGTGAAACACTTTCACCATTAGGTAACACACGTTTATAATGGTTGGAGGAAAAACGTCGCCTTGGAGTTGTGTTATTATATGGAAAATTCATTATTAGTTGATGTGGTCCACGCTTTACTATATCACATCGTTGAGCATCAGAAATACTTTCAGGCCATTTACATGGGTCATCAGGGATAGGGGTAAATTGAGATTCAGTTATTTTTGATATTGAAGGTTGCGTATTGGCAGGTAAATCACAACTTACATTTTCTGGAAATTCACAATCACTTTGATGCTGATCGTCATAGTCTTCTTTTTCTTGTACACTATAGTTTTCCTCATCCCTCTCGGTACTAGTGCCAGGTCTACTCTGCTCAGTAATCTTGAAAAAATCTGTCATCTTGGGCAATTTCGCTACAGCATCTCGAGCAGTGGCTGCTTCTTTTCTCTTTTGAGCACCACTTTTTGAACGTTTCATTCTATACAATGTCAATAAAATACTTTATCTGCACTCTGCAGTGTATATATATTGTCCCGGTATTTATAGCCAAACAGAATTCCAGACCATTCTATGATGGTTGCGTAACAACGGCATTGTTACGTCAATCGAATATTCAAGATTCTACCAGAAAATCAATCGAAATATTCTAGATTCTGCGAGATAAAATGACGTAGCATTCACTTATGATGTCACAAGCCAATTTCTTCCTACAGTTTAAATCGGTTGTAAACAAGTCTGCTGAACTGAAAATAGTCACGTAGCCAAAAAGCAATTTCAGACTAACTTGGGCCCCCAAAGTTGGTCTGGGCCCCCCCCAATTGGGGGGTTTGGGGGGCGGCTGCTACGTCTCTGAATGCTCCACAAATTTTCTGGTTATTGTTACATAGTGTACGCGAAAACTAAGAAGTTTTGTAAGTTTCGCAAAATTTTATGCAGGATTGGCGGAGTTATTAAGCTTTGCAAAGCGCAATACGCAAAATTTGTCTAGCCGTCGAATGACGTCATCCTCGAACTAACTGTCAAAACTACATTCTGTGTAAACAGTGGGAGTGTGTTTCCGCGCTATAGAAATTACCTATTCACTATCCAGGTAATAAGCTTAGTTGTCTGTCTGTAGCCACTTTCATTGGCATGTCGACCAAAGTGCAGAATAAGGAAAATACCACGTTTTTAGCACTTCTAAGTCTGTTTTTTGGGCTGGAATGGACTAAAAAGTGATTTACAGCGAGGGGTGCCGATCTTTGTTGAGCATTGGGGGGAATAATTTGCAATTTTACCCCAATTTTGCCTTGTTTAAAACATTGGGGGGATGAACCTCGACCACAATTTTTTTCAGGTAAGCAATTTAAGTGAAGACCCAAACAAAAGAAAGGTCTTCACCAAAAATTAAGACTTTTTTCGCCGAATTCAAGTGAGGACCAAAAAAAAGGTCTTCACCAAAATTGGAAGACTTTTTCTCCTCGAATTCAAATGAAGACCAGCGCTCAGATGCAGCCAAAGTCAAATTATTTGGGGGGGATACGGTTGTAAACCATACTCAAATTATTGGGAGGATACAGTCAAATTATTGCGGGGATGTATTTCCCAATCCCCCGGGTTTCGGCACCCCTCTTTACAGCATTTTTTAAAACATAAATTTAGGGAGAGGGGGCTAATTTGTCAAAAATAAAACTCACAAATCAATAAAAGCTTTAAAAAATGGCCAAAAATAAGCAATCAGATTTTGTCGCTATTGTAAAAATGCTAAACATAGCTTTCATCAAGAAACATATTCCTAACTTAGGAATAGGGGGGGGGCT
Source organism: Trididemnum nubilum (assembly GCA_963965965.1). NCBI lineage: Eukaryota > Metazoa > Chordata > Ascidiacea > Aplousobranchia > Didemnidae > Trididemnum > Trididemnum nubilum. The sequence goes on from OZ014472.1 coordinate 6,274,967, forward strand.
ATTCAGTATTACTTAATTACCAATCACTTGCCTCAAAATTTTTTTCGTTAGTCCCTTCCCTTCCCAATTATTTTTCTCTCTAAAATATAAACGAAATAGGTTACTTCATGCGAGTTTTTTTGAACTATAAGATTTTATGATTTACCTGCATGTAAACAAAAGAGCTAAAATTTTACGATTAAAGCACCTCCCACATAGCCGATTTACGTAAACAGTTTAATTAGGTTTGCACTGCCAATTTCTATGCCCAGTGGTGGCCTTAGAAAAGGGGAGCCCCTGTGCAAATTAAATGGGGGGGGGACTTTTCTTTACACACCACTTTACCATGATTTATCTGCACTTGCAATTAAGCGCAACAATGCATTTCACAAATAACAAGACCAGAAGACTAATGTTATTGCAACCCTCGTTAAATCAAATGTTTGTTCATAACTTCCTCTCATCTAGATTATCAACTCAATTAATTACAGTTAATTAACGTAAACTCTCAGCAATTGCTTTCTGTATGCTAGTGTTCTTACAGAATATGTTTGAGTACTTAGCAATAATGTTTAAATGCTTTATACTGCTTAGCATATGATATACTGCATACGTTAGTCAAAAACCTATTACTGCCAGTTGCTGAAAGCAGTTGAAAAAAAAAATCAAGTGAAAAAACGACTACCTGAGTCATAGGCGTAGCCAGGATTTTTGATTGGGGGGGGGCAAACCACAAATTACATGCAATAACATCATCAGAAACTTCGAAAGAGGAATTTTTTTGGTGAGGCAAAGATATCGTAGAATTGAAGATCAGAAGTCGTGGCCTGGTGTTGGCATGTAACTAGGAACTCGTTCAAGAAGAGAGTTTAAACCAATAGCCTAGTTAAAATGCGAAAATGTGTAAATTGGGAGACGTGCTTAAGTAAACAAGTGTACTGTAATTCAAACGTATCACAGACGGGGATCTGGGGGCGAACCCCCAGCCGCTGGACGATTTTTCGTAATTTTTTGGAAAAAAAAAGTAGTTTTAATACCATTGGATCACATTTTGCACATTTTCAGAGCCATTTGAAAGTACTAGATTTTTAACATTTGAAAGTCAATTAAAGAAATTAAGTTTTTCAGTCCTCCTTGTGCTTGCAATTTAAGTCCAAAACACGTTTAAAATCTTGCATTTTGTGGTTAAATTTTATTAGTGATTTCGCCCAGGTAGGGGGAAGTAAAGTACAATCCCTCCAGCAATATTTTAGCAGTAAATAACAATTCACTCGATTATTTTTTTTTATAGATTATTGTTTTGCCATGAAAACAACCACTTATAGGAGTACATATACGGCCAGGGGCCCTGGCTCTCTCAATTCAAAAATTTGTTTAATGAGCATTTCACTTACTTAAGCTAATTTTTTTCGAAAGTATTTTGTTGCATAAAAACTGGCGAGGTGGAGGTGAATTGTAATTGAAAAATGTACAATAGATAGTGATGCCTACAAACCATGTTATTGCCCGAGTCGGATTTACATTAAGTTGGGCCCCTGGCACTTTGAGATTTTTGCAATATTTTCTTGCCTAATACTGGTGAAGACCAAAAAAAGTGTTATCTGAGCGTGGGGCCGCTGGCACTGTGCAATGTGTTAAATCCGTCCCTGGTTATTGCGTTATTACATTAAAAAGGTTAGATGAGAACCTCAGTTTGCAACTTTTAGGATAGAAACGCTTAATTTCACTCGGGTTATACGTTTAAATTGTTTGGCAACATTAAATTGAAGGAGCCCTGGCCCCTTGAAACAGTATTATTGTTGGGGGCCAATTTAAATTAGAGGGCCATATAAATATTCTTGTAGGGGGTCCATTTAAATTGGTTGGCAAAAATTAAATTAAGGGTCCCTAGCCCCCTGGATTAATATTGTTGTTGGGCGCCCATTTAATTATTATTGTAGGGGGCCCATTTAAATTGGTTGGAAAAGATTAAATTGACCGGGCCCGGGCCCCCTGGCTCAATACAATTGTTAATTACTGCTGTACGAGTGTACTGTTGTATGCAAAGATGCTAAAAGAAACTGAAGCTGAAGAAACAACAATTTTTTGTGACATTTTTATCATGGTAGCATTTCAATTGGGGGGGGGGGAGCCTGACCCCCCCTGGTTACACATATGACCGGAGTAGCCTATTAGTAGCAAGCAAAAAAAAAAAGAGTAGTAAGTTGACTTTACCAGTAAATTTTTATTATCTGTTCACTAAATCTGACTTAAAAGTTAAACCTACTATTGTCTTGGAAAGGGGGATATGTGTAATAACATTTGGAACAAGTGCATCTTGAGGGAAGGGGTACGTATGTAATGACACTTAAAACAAATGTATAAACTTTTTATCATAATTTGCTATAGTTTTTCAAAATCAAATTTTTTTCTGTGAGCGGTAGGTCAAATGGGGGGGGCCTGTGCATTTGCACACTTTGCACATTTCTAAGGCCACTACTGTCTATTCCACGTTTTAAAAGCATTATTTTAGATCAAAATCTCCCAAAAATTAAGTTACTTTTACAAAAAAATGCAAACTTTTCAAGCGCTGGGAGGTCTGCCCCCAGACCCCCAAAACAGCCCCCATTGCGAATTTCTGGCTACGCCCCTGCATTACACACAGTGGTAATATCTTCAAAGGTTAAATTCAAATAATATGCTTGAGACGTTACTTGAAAAGATACAAAGTTTCAATTTCACGCAAAGATAGTGGCAACGAATTCCATTCCTTGGGTGATGCATACAAAAACATAGAATGGGATCTAGCAAAGTTTCAGCTAATTACCGCTTGAAGCAGCCAATTATCATCATTAACACGCAAGGTATATCTTGCCGAAACAGAATAAGATTTGAATAATTTTTCAAATATGTACGAACATAGCCATGCAGGCACACTTGCGTGCTCGAATTTTGCTTTTAATCATGTCTACAGAAGAATCTCTATCAAAAGAAAAATAACACTGCACACATATGAACCCACACAAAGACATTTCCTTACATCTATCACAGTCAAAAGCTAAAAAGCGAATTGCTGACTACTGAGGAATACAAAAGCCCACCCATGTTGATGATGGTAAACCTTCGAGAAGGTTATAGTTCGAATATGACGTCATTCACTTTATAGATCCAAATCGCTGTTTTGAGCTTTTTCTACATCAAAACGAGTTTTAAACAACTGCAAAACTCGAAGTATTGTTGCTGAAGAACTTTTTTTTTTTGACGTAGCAATTAAAACCAAAATAGCAAATTTTTCTTGGCACTTGATCTTTAACTTGCAAGTTTTAAGATAGCAAAAAGCTAGGAGTAAGGACTAAAACATGTGAAATCTGCTTTTCTTCACCATAACTCTTCGAAATGTAATTAAGTTACCAGATATGAGGACTTTTAACACATCTATACGCTTTATTTACTTCAATTTTTGCAAATATAACTTATTTTTTAATTATTTTACAAACCAATCAAAAAAATGGCGCAACTCGCCCTCAAAATAACCTTTTGGTTACAAGTTGAGTGCAGAAAATTACAGGAACCACAATATTTTGATAAAATGGGATAAGGTCGTAAGTGAAGAAAGTCATAATTTTTAATACAACACTGAATAGCAAACGGTTGTAAGTTAGAGCTTCAAGTTTGTGTGACATATGCAACTATTCAAACGAATTGCGTCAAAACCTGTTTTTTCAGGACTTATCAAATCTCTAAACTCGATTTACTCAAAACCATCAAAATGTCACTTACGACCTATGTTTCCTCTAAGCTGCGCGGCTGTGCGGCTGCGCAAATAGCCTAAAACTCTCGCGCGGTACTTAAGTTCTGCCGCGCATTGAAGTACCCACACGCAGTAGTTCAGATTTGATAAAATTAAGTGAAAAAATTTGGATATAGTCAATAAATCCAAAAATTTCGGCTGAGGTCAATCCCAGTATGCAGCGAAGAACTTTTTCTTTGGTCTTCACCTGAGTTTGGTGACTAAAAAAGAACAATTTGCGGCGCAGACCTTTCTTTTCAAGCTCACACTGCCTCTCTTTCCGCGCACACCAAGCATGCTCTTGGAGGTTACGTTGCTTACGACCTTTTGGTTCTCATTGGACAAATTTTGGATTGAGGCTGCTGTTTGGTAAATTTTGATTTGAGGCTGGCGTTTTTGCTCATTTTTAGCTTTGTTTGTTAACTTGTTCTTGAATTTTGAGAGTATTTATATTAAGTTTAGCGACATTCTTTGTAATTAGTATAGCTCTTACTGTTTATTTTGCAATACTCGGCCTGCTTGGGCAAAGATGAGCTTTCATTTGTCACCCAGATCCACAGTTCCAGAGCTAACGTTTCTTGGTTGAAGAAACTTTGACATAATCGAAATGATACCGCTTTATTGCTTCCTCAACCAATGCTAAATCTTTTCCTGTAAAGGTAAGGATAATTCAAACTGCCCAACTGCAGGTAGCGATGGATTACGGCCTATATGAGTGAGCGACATCATCTCGAATACGCTGCTTGCATTCGCCTTTCCATACGTTTAGCGGGGCGCATTGGTGAAGCTCAGTAACGTAGACAAGAAGGGGCTTTGTACCATGCCTCCCCCTTTTGGCCATGGCCTACTACATAAAAATGCAAAAATCGTTAAAATCAGCGTTTTTAGTGTAAATAGAACATACACATGGAAAAGCTTTCAGAATATTTAAATTTTCTTGGCTGCTGGAAATCGAACTGTTTTTTTTTTTTCCTTCGTCAGGTTTATCGATTTATTCAAACTTAACTGCAGAGTTTTTTCAGCTGACCTGGGCAATCGAGTTTTTCACGTCTTACGCCACTATTTTGCATATCTTGTGGTTTGCTTTGTTGCGGTATATCTCTATTAGCTGGCCGGTGAAATTCAAAAGCTTTACTGTAAAATATGGAAAGGTAGGACGATTTTTTTATTTATGTTGACATATTTCTTTCGAGCCAAACGCAAAACAGCATGATAAAGCATCACTTTGCTAGTGTTTTAATTGATTTCAATAATTAAGAAAGTTAATACAGATATAAATCACATCTCATAGTACAATGTTATACAATTAGGTTCCCTGGTACCCAGCAGTCTACCCGTTGTGGCTGTTCAGACTGACGAAAAATACGCTAAAATAACCAAAAAAGATACTGTGCGTTAGTGCGGTTAGAACATACACTCTTTATTTGATAGACTAGAAACATACCTGTGAAACAGAGGAGCACAGCAGAAAAAAAAAAGATTTTGTTGCGAAGGTTTCTTGTGGTCACGAGTATTCGACTGATTTGATAGGAAATATTCGGAGGAGTCAACCGTGAAAAAAACAGTATCGTTGATTGGACGAATCAGTATATTTTAAAACAAATAAACCGTAGAGAAAAAATTACAAAACTGTCAGCTTTCAGTCTACTAATAAAGAGTCTATGGTTAGACAAATGTAGAGTGCATGGTTCATGCGCATGTAAGAATAGATTTGATTTCAATACCAATGTACGTGCTCTGTCTATTTGTCTACCAACTAATATTTTTCTTTAGCCACTCCAACATCATTCAGCCTCTGCTTAACAATTCTGCATTTAGGCTTCAATTGTGACAATTTGGATTCTTGCTTTTGTTGTGGGGTTTGTTCCGTATTTTGTCGGCTTTGGTACCATCGACATAGATCGTTCTATTCCTATTATTTCTTCACAATGGCCTGACTGCAGCATCCAAGTTGAAAGGTACTAGATTTGCTTTTCTGAAGAATTTAGTTGAAGTGCCAGAGTGCAATCCGATTTCCAACTACGTTATATAGTCCTAATCAAGTTGAATTTTTTATTTCACTCGCTATTACGCCAACGCGTATAACGACTTTCCGGGGCCCATTTCCGCGTCCTTGGACCATACATGTCAACTCTTCCGATTTCGTCGGGAAACTCCCGATGTCGAGGATTTCTCCCGATCACCCGATCTCTAAAAAAAATCTCCCGATATCAGGATTTAGCTCAAAATTTTTTGAATTTAAAAATTATTCAGTTTTGAAAAATTAATCAATTTTGTTCGCGAATCTTTTTTTTTCCTGAAAGGAAAAAAATACACTTCGACCCCTGCTTCCACTGATGTTATATTTTTCAAGAGTTTTGATTTGAAAATTAATGTAGGATCTTGCTTTAACATAACGGGTAACATCAATTCGAATTGTTAAGAATTGATGACATAACAAATAACAGTAGCATGCACAAATTGCAGTCTCTGGTATCGGTCATAGCAACTGTGCAGAGCTGAGCCCTTTTAATGGCGTCTGCTGGAAAAAGTGTTAGCACCAATAAGCGCAAGGAAAATGGTCAGCGAGAAGAGGCGGGTAAAAATAAAAAAAAGCAGTATAGCTGCAAGTACAAGCAAACTTGAGAGAAAGATTATCCCTTCATATGTAGAAACAATTTAAAGGGGATAAATACGCAAACATATTTCTTGCAGAATCTCGAGGGGGAAAGAATGACTTAACGAAACACGCCACCTTTGAAAATCATAAAAAGAGCATTGCAGCCGAAAAAAAGAAATCTAAGAATAAACAGCTTTATGGTAAAGGGACAAGAAGAGAGCGATAAACTTATTCATGCTGAAACCAAATTTGCAATGTTCGTGGTGAAGAACAACCTGCCGTTTAGCTCACTCAAACGCATCTAGTAAAGAACCTTTTCCATGGTGCGGAAGATTGTAACCGAAAACAGAACCACTTTGCACAATGACTCTGTGTGCGCGCTTTTAAGTTGCAAATTAAATTGTGACCGCAGCACAGCTGACTTTAAACCTTCCAAAGTAGGGTTGCTTGCGGCAAAAAAAGCCACATGCAAATATAATCAAGCCCAGAAGAGTTAAAGTCAGGCCCGCAAGTAGAAGCAAATGCTTAAGGTAAGGGTGGAGGGGAGGCGAAAGCTAGTTAAGAGGGGCCGCTAATAAATATACCACTATACAGTAGGGCAGACCCTTTTAGGGTCATTTTTTAATTTCAACTAGCATGGGTGTTAGATTTTTGCCTTGAGCCAAAAAAATGAGAAATCTAAAGTTTTTTTTGAAATTGGACCTCGTTTAGATAGTGCCCCCGGGGCTTTTTTGAATCGCGCCCCCTCAAATCTGAAAATACTTATAAAATTGGTATTACTAGTGCTAGATATGCAATGTTGGTACTCATTTGTATTGTTTTTCGGAGAGGAAGACAATAGTGATTTGTAATTTAGCATTAGAAGTACTTTTAATTTTTAGAATTTTTCTTGCAACTAAAGTTTTTCTTAAGCGCATTAATTTTTTAACATTGTCTTTCAAGTTTTAACACAACTGTTCGCATGAAATGGTGTATTACCAAAAAAATACAGTTACTGCAATGCAAATAGCAATTATAGCCTTGATTTTATTGACTAGCCTGAGCAGCTTTTCTTGAGACGTAGTATTTTTTTTCCGAATCATTGCTTTTTTCTTCCAGCAATAATACACAGTGCTTCACCAATCTGCCTTTTTGAGCCAGCAATTCGTCCTCTTTCTGTTGTTGTCATCTTCACAGCACGTTCCACAGACTGCGTGTGATTGGGATAATTTAGGTGAAGTAGTTGCTTAACGAATTGCTCGATATCTGCACAGCTTTTGATTGTTGGAGGCTCATGCAACACTAAATATCTTTTTTGTGAGTAAGATAGGTGACACCATTCTCACGGCCGTTGTCTTTCAGTGTTACCAGAGTATGATGTTTCTGCAAAGATGCACCTGGGTAGATGAAATTCTCGGACTGGGTCTCATTCTCCGTCCTGATTTCCTTCTTCAGCATTTCTGATTTTCTACAACTCTGATGTATCACTTCGCTCACATTACTGCTTCCCATTACGCCAGTATTTCATCAGCGTCTGAATTCATACACAGCCTATTATGGTAGCCCACCCGAACCTTCAAACTACACACGAAAGCAATTTCTGCACTTGCCATCGTACCCTCTTTTCAGTTTACTTTAATCAAAGTGACAACAAGATCACCAGAAAAAGGACTGTCATTCATTTATTTGTATGGGCGTTGAGTGACATTGTTTATAGCAATTTGCTTTATCGGCAAGTAGGCTAATTTTGGCATTTCGGGTTCAAAATTTGTAGTACGCATTTACAGAGTTATGTACGCCTGACGATAACAAACAAGTTTGAAATATGCATATAGTGTACTAATGTTGTAAATTGCTTATGTGATGTCATATATGGTGTCTATACTTAGTCGTGCTAGTGCTATGTGGTTGAACAAAGTTCAGTGCCAGTGCGATACTGGTCAGGAATCATCTTTCAGGTGACCTTCTTGTCAGACTTTGATCAAAATAATCTGAAAAGAGGGTACGATGGCAAGTGCAGAAATTGCTCTTGTGTGTGGTTTGAAGGTTCGGGTGGGCTACCATAATAGGCAGAGGTGGAGTCGAGGATACAAGGCTGGAGGCCAAGGCCAAGGACACAAAAAGAATTCGAGGCCAAGGACAGGAATGCTCGAGGCCAAGGACACAAATGCAAGTGTTTTCCTAAGAAAAAAGGTCTTAAAAATTTTTTTTCGGTCGATCTCCCAAAAAAAAACGGCCTAGAAAAACATTTTTCAGCCGATCTACAAAGTTTTAACCATTCAAAAAATAGTGCTGTCCTAGAGCCGAGGACAGGGCAATTTTCGAGGACTTGAGGCTTTGAGGCCATGGCCAAGGACTTCAAAATGTGTCCTCGAGGCCAAGTACGTCCTCGAGGACTCCACCTCTAATAATAGGTTGTGTATGAATTCAGATGCTGATGAAACACTGGCGTAATGGGAAGCAGTAATGTGAGCGAAGTGATACATCAGAGTTGTAGAAAATCAGAAATGCTGAAGAAGGAAATCAGGACGGAGAATATTGAGCATGTGAGACAAAAGGTGCGGAGCGATTGCTGTATTACTTTTAGAATGATAGCAGATGAGCTGGGTGTGAATAGTGAGAGGGTATGGAGGATTATTATGGAAGATCTGTGCAAAAATGGTACCAAGGTTGCTGAATGAAGGAAAAAAGGAGCGGCGTGTGCAAGTGTGTCAAGACATGTTGGAGCAACTCGAAACTGAACCCGACTCGCTGAAAAGAGTTGTTACTGGTGATGAGTCATGGATCTTTGAGTACGATCCACTCACCAAACGACAGAGCCTTGAATGGAAGAGCGCCTTGTCACCAAGACCCAAAAAGGCGAGGATGTTCAAGTCCAAAACCAAAGTGGTGCTGATCGCTTTTTTTGATTTCCATGGAATTGTCCACGCAGAATTCTTGCCACAGACCAAACTATTAATCAGCATGTCTACAAAAACCTCTTGCGACGTCTGATGCACTCAGTGAGGGAGAAAAGAAGAGAACTGCGGGAAACGAGGTCATGGCTGCTTCATCATGACAATGCTCCTACTCATAATGCGTAGGCGATTCGGGAGTTTCTTGCCAAAAATAACATTGTTGTACTAGATCAACCACCCTACTCTCCAGATCTGGCCCCTGGTGACTTTTTTTTGTTTCCTAAACTCAAGGAAATCATCAAAGGAACTCGAAAAGATTCAGAAACCATTAAAACAGTCGTGACGAGAGAGCTCCGAGCGATCCCGGAGGAATTCTTCCAGGAGTGCCTGAAAGCGTGATAGAGAAGATTTGAAAAGTGCATTCGAGCCCAAGGAGATTACTTTGAAGGCAGCATGTTGTAAAATTTACTTGTCAAATAAAATAAACATTTATTGACACAGTCCCATTATTTTTCAAAGACACCTCTTATTGTTTTGCCTCTGAAAAGTTTAAACTAAAAGCAATATGTATCAAGTAACTTGACGTTAGTGGAAGACTTTTGAAGTTGACAACATTAAAAGCCTAAAAGGACATCATCATGAGAAAGGACGTGAAAACTACAACATTTTTTTAAAGATTACTGCTGGAGTAAAGAGTAGAAAAAAGAATAAATTTTTAGCAGCAAAAAAATCTGAAGCCAAAAGTATAAATACTATGATTAAAACTAACATTGATATCAGTTATTAAAAAGATGAAGAAAAGTTTAAATTAACATGTCCAAATCAGCCAGCATCCAAGAGCAGAACATAGAGCTTCAGCAGAATTAGAGGTTGCTAAAAGTGTAACAATTAAAGAGTCCGAAACAGATTGCTGCTAAACTTGCTTTTGGATACAGCATTGAGACTGTTTTTGTTTTACTGCATAGAAATGATAAAATGCTTCAAGATATACAACACATCATCAAGAGTGTTGAACGTGAGTCAATTACATTCCAATAATACCTCAATCACATACTTGATAAGTTGACTTCGTTTTCATCACAAAGCAAGTACTAAAACCCTTAATGATTTCAGATTAATTGCAAGCTGTTTATCAAGCTTATCTGAAAGATTTTCAGATATATTCCAATGCATAGGGTGGGTCATAAGTTGTGCAGTGTGCACAAATAAATATGTGGCAAGTGATGTGAAACACTTTAAAATCCACAGGGTAAGATATCTTTTCCTTTTCTTGGGCATAGAATACTGGTTCTTTTATAGAGTGACGAAACATTATTTGCAGTTGTCAGTTCAATTAACTTATCAGGATTGTTTTAAATGCTTTGGTTCAGGACTTAGGTCCCACCCTGTGTTTGTCTGCTTTGTCTGTGGTAATCTAGAGTTCTGATTTACTTACGTTTCTGAAAAACAATCTAGTGCATGGTATGCACCAGGTGATGCCAAAATTTTTTGATTAAACCTTGAAACAGCATAAGTCAAAATCATACTGTAGTTATTAACACCATTCCCTTACTTTAAAAGCAGTCTTTTCATCAGCACCTGGTGCTTTTGATTAGTGTTGTTTATTTCTTATTGAAGTTTATTATGCTGACTTTTAAAATTCATAAGCAGTTGAGCACATCTTTAACTGCAAAGGAACTTGTGCTGAAAAATACAATTCCGTCAAAGTCATTTTCTTTTTTGGGCAGAGAGCAGGCAAGTTTTTATGACATTTAAACATTTTTCAAAGCCCACAGAAATAAGATGTGAAAATAGCAAGAATACAGCAGTGATTAATAACAAGTTAAACGTTACATTTCTGTCATAATTGTACTGCTTTTCAACACTTACAGTACTAGCTGTCTCATCAGTGAACACTTTAAGAAGCAATCTACATTTATTCTAATACAATAATTACTTTAATAACAGTAAAGCCAATAAAAAGTCCCTAGATATTGCGATGAAAGTTCCATTACACCTCTAGGCAATGAGATATATCATAAAAAATTCAATAAAATCAGTAAAAAAACATGTTTTCTTGATTTTACTTAAAAAATTAAGCAGTTAAACTGATATATTGTATCGAGAGCAAATAGGAACTTGGGTATTCTGCATCTTTAGAAAACAAAAATTTTGCACCTAACATGAGCAGTTGCGGAGTTATGGCCATTTATTTGATTTTGGTCGCATTGCCATAGACACGTGCTTAATCAAAAAACGTAAAACAAAAACTTAATCAAAAAATCGTAAAAACAAAAACTTAATCAAAAAATCTTGGAGGTAAATTGAATTGGTAATTGAACCACAACTTTTGGGAGAGTTCCTAAGAAATTTTAGAAATTCACCGAAATTTGGTATCGCCAAATGGACACCATAATTATATGACATCACATTAGCAATTTACCACAATAGTACGTTTTATGCATATTTGAAACTTGTTATCATCAGACGTACATAACTGTGTAAATGCCTGCAAATAATTTTGAACCCCGAAATCCAAAATTAACCAACTTGCCAGGAAAGAAAATTGCTATAAGCAACGCCAGTCAACGCCCATACAAATTAATTTCTGTTTATTCGTATGTGCTCTGAAAATTCATAAGTTATATAGCAGATTTAAAACTTAAACTTTTTTTTTCACTAGTGTGAGGTTGCACTTCTTACTACTCTCAGATAGTAGTGTCCGTGTTTATTAATGCTAGCGCAATGCGGTTGAACGAAGTGGAGTGCAAGTGTGATACTGGTCGAGAATCCTCTTTCTGGTGACCTTGTTGTCTGTCTTTGATCAGAGTAATCTGAGAAGAAGGTACGATGTCAAGTGCAGAAATTGCCATGGTGTGTGGTTTGAAGCTTTGGGTGGGCTGTGAGATTAGGCTATGTGTGAAATCAGATGCTGATGAAACACTAGCCTAATGGGATAGCAGATATGTGAGAAAGTGCTACCTCACAGTAGTGAAAAAAAGTTAAATTTTAAATCAGCTATGTAACTTCTAATAATAATTAGTTGTGATGTTTTAACGTTTGGATGGCCAGAGTTTTTAATGTTTTAATCGTTTGCATGCTTTTTAGCCTAATGGCAATACCAGCCCGGAAGCCTATTGCAGTTCTGGTGTTCTATTAATCGCCGTTTTCATGGCTTTTTTTTAGGCTTCTGCGCTAGTATAGTCATTACGCGAGAAAGCACGCAAACGATTAAAACATGTCTATTTTAGTCAGTCTTTGAGCAGTTACACAAAACGGAATCAATATCGGAATACATTGTGCCCCCTTTTTCCAATTGTTTTTATATACATTTTGTAATTATAACTATTACTGTACAGTACATCTTTATGCACCAAGTTGCTTGGTCAAGAAACAGAAAAGAGAGTTTTTGGTCTTCGAGTCAAGCTGCGATCTGCCCACTTTGTATAACACATAGTGGAGGCCTCACACTCTTCCGTTTCATTGCTGATCGTCAAGCCGAGAAGCTTTAGATACCAAGGTTTAGTGTTTGGTTTGACCCGACCGGTAATCAAAACCCTAACTACCGTTTTGTTTGGTTTTCGTTGTTAAAATATTGTCTGTTTTCTGATAAAAATTCCACCATGCGAGTGATTTTCGTTAAAATTGAGGAAGTTTCTTTTTTTAATTTCTGCATTGTTTTTCAGCAACCTATGGTACATCTTGTTCGTTCCGGTGATTTTCATCTTTTTCTACTTTATTCCTTTTGTGTTGATTCTGGTTTTCTCCGGAGCTATCACAATGAAGATTGTGATGATGCAAAAACAGAGAAAGGCAAAACGAGGTAGGCAGTTTATGTTTTTGATGACGCCGAAACTTAATTCAGTGCGATCAGTGTCGGCGAAAAACGACAAAAAACTGGTTTTAAATTGATGACGTCATCATTGTGATGTCACGGCTTTATTTTTAAAAAATGGCGATTTATTTGCGATGACGTCACAGGCGGTTTAAGTTTTGTACGTAATGTAGATTTGTTTTTGGTTTTAAACCATAAAGCTCTCTAAGTCACGTTGGTTACGTTACGAAAACGTCTTATAATGTCCTATTGGCCATATTTGGCTCAGATTTTGGAATGCGACTTCAGAAAAACTCAAAATTAGGAAACTTCTCGTTACCTTAGCAATTTTAAATTTTCAAAAGTAATTTGTGAATACATTTCTCTCAAACTTGAGTGGATTAAAATACTGATTTTTTCTGAAGAGATTTATCTCGAAAAAAACGTGAGTAGACAAAACAGGCCTCTCTATCCGTGTAAAATAGTTAAACTTCGCAAGCCCATCTCGAAATCGGAAATGCTCGGTTACATGAATGCATTGTCGTCGTAAATAATTCCAAAGCATTAATCCAATGCACGGTATCAAATTTGTGACGGACCGGCAACGGGTGGCGGCCCTGTGCTTGCCGACCACTGCTCTAAGCCAGGCTGCTCGACAAATGAAAACTTGCCCAAAAATGAAGCAACCTCGCAAGCGGTTGGTAAACTAGATTTTGCATTCTGGTGAACGTCTAATCATGCTTAATGTTTAATTATTCGCGTAACATAAATATTCTAAAATAACCTTTAACTTGAATTACACAAAAACAAAAACAGACATTTTCACATACATTACAACAAAGCTTTTTGATCTAAAATACCAGCAAGATTTTAGGATTTTGTTATTCACATATCCCGGCCATGCTAATTTGGCATACTAAGCGTGCTATTGCATAGATTTTCCATGAACTATCACTTTAACAAGGTGGAAAAGTCCGCGTGCCTCTATGATTTGCAGAACCATAGCGGCCGGAGATTCGATTTTCCTAGTAAAATTACCCATGCCAGAGAGGTTTAAAGGTAGAAGCCAGACGAAGTATAGTTCAAACCAAACAAGTTGAAAAACGTTAAGCCTGGGTTGCTTATTCCCATCAGCAGCTGTGGTAAACATGTAACTTAGGAGAAGGACAACTCTAATATAAAACCTCTGCGCAGTTAGATTAATCTGCAGAAAAATCCTTTTAAATACAAATAATAAAAGTTACCTTACAACGTTGATGGGTCCATCTTTACAAGTGGAGTTTCGTTTGGTAGAGCAGCGTCTTGCGACTTCCTGGTCGTCATTCAGTGGAGCTTTGTCTGGCAGGGTAGCGTCTTGCGACTTCCTGGTCGTCATTCAGCAAAAACGCTACGTCGTTCGAGTCTTCGGCAGAAGGGCTCGTTCAAAAAATAAGCAAAAATCTCTGCCAACCAGCCCCAGTGACAGCTCCACCAATGGGCCTGCTACACGTTTGGAGAGGCGAATGGAGGCAGCGCAGAGTATTCGAAATTGAGATGATGTCACACACTCATGAGTCAACCTTCACCAACTGCTGGTTTGCAATTGAAATATCCTCACCCTCACAGGAAAGGAGTTAGAATTGGTTGAGAAAGCAAAGCAGTATCTTTTCGATACTGTAGGAGACAATTTTTTCAACCATAAAACGGAGCTCTGAAACTGTTGATCTAAATGGCGGATGGAAGGTCTTCTATACTGGTGCTGATTCTAATATAGTGGAACCGTAGTTGGCGACTACCTCGATAACACAACCACCTCTTTATCAGGACCACTTCAGTGCAGTCCCAAATATATTACTGTGGTAAACGGTAAAGCATTGCATTCTGTTTCAATAACGCAACCTCCTCGGTTTCCAGATCAGAACCGCCATAATTTGGTCCAAACTAATCAAGATAATGGAATGCAAACTTTTAATCAAATTATTGCAACAGAGAGAAGAATTTTAATAAATAGTTCAAGTTATAAGTTTTATTTAGGTTACAATTTTTACTTAAGACTACAAAAGCGTATAGTTTAGTATAGATTAGATCACTTACTCGCATTGGGCTTGCGTACCGGTAGTTAGTTTCTCTCATTATGTACAGCATTATTCTTTGCGTATTGTCTTAAGATACAGCATGGTCGAAGGTGTAAAAATCAGCCATTAATTATTTTTTTGTTTGACTTGTGATTTCAGAATCATTTCAGACTAAAAAACCTTGTGTTTCTTTACACAATCAGCATGACATTTTGCATTGAACGATTGACTGTTTCTTTTGTTACAGTTTATTTTTCATAACGAAAAACCAGTAGATGCAATTAAACACGAATTTTACAATGTCGTGCGAACAATCAAAGATATTTTTGTAAAACGTTGAGCTATTAAAGCAAATCTTGCAGGATAGTTAGTTAACGATATGGAACAAAGGCGGAAAGAATTCTAATGATGGGCCCTCAGCGCGAACATAACGCCAAATAACTAAACATTGCGTGCGTAGGAAAATTCCCAGTTCTTGCTTAATTTTATCGATAAACTTTTTGACGTCATAATTGAATGATGTCACAAATGCAGCGAATTAAGCCCGAGCCTTAACGGTTTAAACGAGACAAACTTTGATTTTGCACTATAGCATCTAAACGAGTTAAAGCGAAGGATATCTGGAGTTTTGCTCGGGCAAAAGCTACTGCCTTTTCAAGTTAAGGGCTGTAAAAAAGGGGATAGGAATTAATGCCGTCACATTGGAAAAACAGGTTTAAAATTTCAAAACAATCACTTTTATTCCGCATTGTTTTCATTTGCTCACGTTGATTCTAATATGATGTCAAGTGTAGCTTGCTTTACCTCTCAAAAAATGCAAAACCACGTCACAATTGAATAGAACTACGTTATGATGTTTATCCTGTGCTGATAGTAATTAAAGCCTCGCTAAAAATTACCATGCTTGACTGATTAAAAGCACAAATATTTTACAAAATTAGAAAGGAATTCCAATGTTTGTATAAAAATTGCGGAATTGTGGACTGAAATTTAAATTATTCGCAACCGCAAGTCCACTAATCAACAATTTTTTTCTTTAGGTTGCAATTGCGGACTTACGAACTTGCCCAGCTCTAATAATTATTATTGGCAACCCTGACGTTTCAATGCTGTAGCCTAGCCCGCAGAGGCTTCTCTCAACCTATCAGTAAAAAATATTTTGTGGCTTAGCCTAATTACGACGTTACATTAAAATAGAACTAAGATTACGCAGCCAATATTATAAACTTCAGGTTTGCCAATAAAAATTATGATTAGAGATGACCCTAAGTCGTGTTTGAAGAAAAATATCTCTGGAACGCTATGTGAATGCCAATCTAATCTAATAAGATTGCTCTAACTGGAGATACAGCTATTTTTAAATGATTATAAGACTTTTTAAGTAATTTTTTCAATGTTTGCGAGTATCAAACGCTTTCTATTTTTTTTTAATGTTTTTGTTTGTTTAGAAACCCGGTTATTACTTGGAAATCACTTTTGCAAATAAATTTCAACAGTGAAAAGCTTTCTTGGGTTTTTATTAATATTGTCACTATTCATGCGAAATTTTTCTGTCGTTATAGATAATCGAGTTTCATTTCAAGGAAATATTTGCTGGTTGCAGGTAATAAGGATGAAAACGAGATGGAGGTTGGTAGACGAAAGAAGGAAAACCAGATAATCATGCAACTCCTTATGATTGTTGGATCTTTCTTCCTGAGTTACTTTCCACTAATATGTAAATATTCTATATTTTAGTTTTCAAATTTGAAAAAGTTTCTTTGAAAACCGTAGCGACTAGAAAACGGCCAGAGACCCGGCGAGGGATTGCTATTTTTGCTCCAGTCCGGCTTCGGCCGGGGCACTCTATAATTATAGCCGGGTCGGGGAATATTTTTAAAACAAACTCTAATAAAAAATGCTTCACTGTTCTCTCCACTGACCGTTTTCACTAGTATAACTAAATAAAACATGCATTGTAGGACTTCAAAAGTTCATCGTGGTTATGAAGAAACAATTGTCTAATTATAGACTAAACCAGAAATGTCCAAACCTGTTTTTGCCCGTCTAAAAAGATTTTGGACACCGCGAGTTGCTTCGAGATGAATTAGCACTGAAATATGAAACAGCTTTTGCATCAAATCTCACTAAAAAACGTTTTCACTGTCGCTCGTCCCTCCAAGATTTTTTGCACTCTTTTGGACTAAACAATTTCTATTGATCGTAGACATGGCGTGCTCTTTTACTAAAAATGCAAATGAAAATGGAAATCGTAACAAGGATTAAAAATTTTGACTGGCTACGATGAGCCACCATATTAATGAATGTGAGGGTTGCAACAATTTCTTGGGGCCAAGTGCAAATGTTTGAAAAATAGATTAAAGTTTAGTATTGACATCATTCTCAGTCTAAAATGATTGGGGAAAGTTTTTGCTGTTATAGTAGTTTCCATATGGAATTTTATTTCGTTGTTAGGTGTCGGGTTTAAATCGTCTCTTACTGAAGTGCCGGTAGAACTCCTTAAGAAAGTGTGGCCAACCCGTGTCCCGCCAATCCCTCAGAAGTGGCACGGCAATTAATATTGATAATTGTTGCATACCTTTTGTTCTAAACAAAATAACAAGTATCGGTGCATTATAACTTGGAAGTTTTGTAATGCCGACCAAACTGGTTTAATTACCAAATTTTTTTTTGGTTTTGGAGAACAGAACTGGACTAAACGAGCAAAGCAAAATTGAAAAAGTGCTGAAATTACTTGTAGCTTTACTAATGAAATCAAATTCTGTTGAGCATGTAGTAATGTAAATGCATTCAGTTATCCACTATTATTGGCTAAACCAGACGAAAAACATTCTCTGTAGCTGATCTCTCGCTTAGTCAAGTCACTTAGAAAAATTAACCCAGATTTTGTAAACTTTTATACGTATATATTGAATTTGACCTGGGGAAATGAAGGAGCTGAACAATTTAATTCGATTAAATGGTTTTCAAGTCTTCGAAATTTAGTTCTTTGCCATGCCTCTAAAGATGTGCATAATATCATCCAAATTGTGTTAAAGTAGTCGTTTTCCTTTCTCGAAGAGCTGCAAGACTTATTGAGCGGATGAAGGCAAATCCCAATATTGGCAGCTCGGAGCTCCATTCTTAAACCCTTGCTCGTGATACTGTATGAAACAAAGTAACTTGCTCAAAATGCCGTCCGCTGGATAAACATTGTCCGAGCAGAAAAGATTTTTAGCATTTGTTTAAACTCATACCTTCCTAACCCCCTTTTGCGAAATCTTGATTGTGCACCTGCACGTAGTGTTGTTTCGCTTTTGTAGACAAGCTAAATACTGAAACAGAAAACTGTATAGCTTAAACAAGGGAGTAATTTTAATGATAGATAATAATAATTGTACCGCTTTAGGTATTGATTGAGTAATTAAATCCAAGCAATTTTACCAAAATAAAAACGAGACTTTAAACTTTGCTTTTAGACCTTAACAGCAAACGCGGCCCGCGAAGATATTCAATCAAAGTAATTGGCCCGCAGTGAGTGAAAATTTGGGCAGCCCTGACCTAAAGTGATAAGGCAGATTTGTGGCTTGAATTTAGACTTTAAAGTTAATTAATTGTAATAGAAAGAAACGTTTGTGACATTTAAATGTCTCTTCATCATTGTTTAGTCTATTAATTGCAGATAGGTACCAAAAGCAGAATATCAATTTCAATTTTGCATATATCACAATATCACAATATCAACTTTGCATCCTATTTTCATAGTTCTCACCGCTATATCTATTTTCATAATGACTCCACTATTTTTATAATGACTCCACACAATATCTATTTTCATAATGACTCCACGAACAAAGATTTGAAAACAAAAATTCAAAGAAACCTCGCACAACTGATCTAATAATGTTTTCAAACATCAAAAACTAGTTGTATTTTTCTCACTCTAACTGTAAGCAGAAATTTGACTTTGTCGTTAGGTCTCAGACTCAGATTTCCTCTCAACAAAATATCTGCAGCATACTGAGTGGTAGACAATGTGCAAGATTGTGGAAATATAATATCTAAATCGTGAAATCAATATTTGACAACTTCTATTAAAATATAGTGCTATGCGGGGCCGGAACAAGTCTCTCCTTAGTCACTCGAGTCAAATTACGTGGGTATGTCAAGCGACGATGGCTCAATGGTAGAGCGTTAGGCTAGCAATCGAAAAGTTACTGACCTGTGGTTCGACTCTCGAACTGGGAATGCGTCGTTGTGTTCTTGGTAAAAACACTTTACGCTTATTTTTGTTGAATTCAAGCAGTCTAACCATTGTGGTGCCTAACCTGACGGATGACTTGCAAACAGAACCCAAAAACATGCTCGAAGTTGGCCTGGTTAGAAACAGATGCAGCTTGCCTAGTTCATATGAACGAACAAATTTGGGTATTCTTAACATAAAGCAAAGAGCCAAAACGTGAGCGAACATTTTTTACTGAACGTTTCAAGACATTACTAGTCTCATCATCAGCAGATAAATGATATAGGCAACAGCAACTTGTCACGAGCAAAGCACAGGAAAAAAAGCAAAGCAATGACGCATAAAATGGAAAAAAAAAAGAAGCGAGCGTAAAATTAAAAGCAATTATTGTTTTCACACGTTGAATATAATATAATGGAATTGAAGCTTTGTCGGAGTTTAGATCTGGATTTCTTTGTTGAATCATTAAGGTTTCTTTGATTAATAATTTTCGCCAATGGTCAGATCTAGCCAGGATGATGGGGTTATTAAAACAAACTACGTGATTAGGGTTATCAGTCAAATGCGGAGTGAAATCCAGATCTAAACTCCGACAAAGCTTCAATTCCATTATATTTATTCAACGTGTGAAAACAATAATTGCTTTTAATTTTACGCTCGCTTCTTTTTTTTTTCCATTTTATGCGTCAATGCTTTGCTTTTTTTCCTGTGCTTTGCTCGTGACAAGTTGCTGTTGCCTATATCATTTATCTGCTGATGATGAGACTAGTAATGTCTTGAAACGTTCAGTAAAAAATGTTCGCTCACGTTTTGGCTCTTTGCTTTATATTAAGATTACTTAAACGTTCCAATCATTATGCTCCGAAGTTTATTGAGAGCCACTTTGGAACAGAGGCAAGAGCAGATCTCAGGAAGTTAGAAAAAGTGATCCGCAAAATTGAAAAGCGTGAATTGGATATTGAATTTTTGAGAGTCTGTATTATCTACCGAATTTTCCCAAATTTTTTAAAATTTAAACTGTACAAGAAAATCCGGCAACCTATCAACCAAGTCACCGCTTTGAAAAAGAAATTACTTAGCATCGAACTAAAAGGCCAGAGAAGAAGGTTAACGTCTTTAGAAAAGGAAAAAGAAGTCTTAAAAACCAAATTATTCTCGCAAATCGGAATTCTGTCGGCAAATTACGCAAAAAAATTTCTTTTAAATCAAGTTCAGGAAGAACACGATCGATGTGCCAGTATTCACTCACGAAAATTGCTGAAGTTAAGACTGGACATAAGCAAGTTCAAATCCGATCCCAAAATCATTCGTAACCTTTCGAGTAGACAGTTGAATGAATCGGAGTTAAAAGTACTTTCTAAAGGCTTAGATTATTGTATATTTCCCCAATCTGTCAACATGATAAACGTCCAAACTGAATTTGAAAATCTCTACCAAGAGTTGCGTCCAGTGCTAAGCCAAAAAAAGAGAAAGGAATTCAAACGCATCCTGTTAAATTTGTACAATAAATACGTCTCTTCCTTCTTTTATTTACGGAAACACAGTGATGCCAATCTATTACCTGAAGAAAAAGAAGCGTTGGAAAATCTGAAAAAAAGACAACACCATTGTCATATGCAAACCCGATAAAACTAAAGATGTAGCAATTTTAAACAAATCGGACTACATTGGCAAAATGGAAGACATTTTAAATGATGACAAAAAGTTCAAAAAAGTCCCTTTTGATGACAACATTGGCAATCATCAAAAATTTCAACATTTTTATATCGATTAAAGAAAAATGGCTGTTTAGACGATGACGTGTACCAAAGTCTACGACCAACCGCTGCTTCGACTACCACTCTCTATGGTCTGCCCAAATTACATAAAAATGGAATACCGCTGCGTCCCATCCTAGCTTCCACCGGTAGTTTTACTTACAAATCGGCAAAATGGTTAAGCGAAAAACTGGCTTCACTAAGAGATCATCCGACTAATTTAAAGGACAGCTTTGAATTTATAGACCAAATTAGAAAAATTGACAATCTTCACACTAAAACGCTTGTGAGCTTTGATGTCAAAAGTTTATTTACCAACATTCCGGTCGACTTCACAATCGAATTGGTCCTCAATCAACTTTTCCCTGACGAACAGAGCAAAATCAACGGACTAAGTAAAAAACAATTTGACAAACTACTAAAATGGACTTGCAAAAAAACAACCCTGCAATTTAACCAAAATTATTATCACCAATTGGATGGTTTGGCAATGGGCTCACCCTTGGCTCCAGCAATGGCAGACATCTGCATGAATTGGCTAACAAACGAAGTCTTGGCAAAAATAAAAAATCCACCAGTTATCATGCGCTACGTTGATGATTTCTTTTTGGCATTCGACAATCCAAATGACGTGGAATACGTATAATCGTATATCAAATATTCAACTCCATTCATCCAAATTTGAAATTCACCAAAGAAGAAGAAAATGAAAGAAAACTGCCTTTTTTGGATGTTTTAATTACCAAAACATCAAACGGAATCGAAACGACAGAATATAAAAAACCAACATTTTCAGGATTATATACCAAATGGGACAGCTATACTCCAACCAAATACAAACGCAATCTAATTAACAATTTATTGCATCGTGCTCATCAAATCTGCAGTTCTTTCACATTGCATCGTAAAGAATTTAATCAAATTTCTTTAGTTTTGGAAAAAAATGGCTTTCCCAAAAACTTTCTAAACAAGCACATTAACCGTTTTATGGAAAAACACTACGGAAGAGACATCCCCAAAGAAAATATTTTCAAGGACCCTCGAGTTAAAAAGTTTTTTATGCGGTTACCATTTATTCGCAAAATTTCATCGCAAATAGAAAAAGAAATTAATTCTTTTTTTGCCAAGCTTGATTTTGAAACCAAATTTTCATTAATTAACGATACGTATAGTTTAAAAAATGTGTTTAAACATAAAAAGCAACAACAAATTCTCCATCAATATGGCGTTGTGTACGAAATAAGTTGTAACTGTGGCAGTTCGTATATTGGCCAAACGTCACGGAATCTAATTACCCGTATCAATAACCACGGTCCTTCTTCTAAAACACCACAGGATACGGATGTCACTCCGCATTTGACTGATAACCCTTATCACGCAGTTTGTTTTAATAGCCCCATCATCCTGGCTAGATCTGACCATTGGCGAAAATTATTAATCAAAGAAACCTTAATGATTCAACAAAGAAATCCAGATCTAAACTCCGACAAAGCTTCAATTCCATTATATTATATTCAACGTGTGAAAACAATAATTGCTTTTAATTTTACGCTCGCTTCTTTTTTTTTTCCATTTTATGCGTCATTGCTTTGCTTTTTTTCCTGTGCTTTGCTCGTGACAAGTTGCTGTTGCCTATATCATTTATCTGCTGATGATGAGACTAGCAATGTCTTGAAACGTTCAGTAAAAAATGTTCGCTCACGTTTTGGCTCTTTGCTTTATATTAAGATTACTTAAACGTTCCAATCATTATGCTCCGAAATTTGGGTATGTTTACTCGAAAAAACTCTTTTGAGCAAAAAAGAATCGCGTTGTTTTCGGATAAAAATGGAGTCGAGTTGATGAAAAAAGCGATTTGTATTTATATACTCCAGCTTGTATTTATATGCCAGAAAAGATTTTTGGCTAGTCCTTGACCGACTTGAATGTGAAAGACCTACTAACTCTAGTAGTATCTCAACTCTAGTGTTGCTTCAGTCGCTTTTTAGGTGAAGTATGTTTTGCATATAAATAAGCAAAGATTTGCGATTATGAGCACCTCTAGCAAAAAAGCTAATCAAGCTACAAGATCAGCTTGCTCTGTGTTTGGTTTGCTCTGTGTTGTGTTCTAAGGCACTTGTTCTGTGTTTGGTTTGCTCCAAAGCTTACCTGAAATGAACTTGCCGACATATCGTGATGTTATGAAGTACAACACATATGTGCGGCTAGAACACAGTAACAAAATGAATAGTAAAGAACAGCCCAGCGTTACCGAAGTAGCTGTTATTGTAGCTAAAAAACTTGAAGCAATATGGCAGAAAGCATCCATTTCAACCCAATCCAGAACAAGAATTGTTAAACAGATGAAGAACTATCACGATAAACACAGCAATTTACTGAAACCTTACAAAGCCAGGCAAATTAACGTCAAATAAAGAGCAAGGATCGAAAAAAAAATTCAGCATGAAGGAGAAAGTCTATTTGACATCTGTGCTTTCAAATGTAAAGAGGAAGCACTCTGCAGTTGCCCGAAGGAGCTGAATGTTCCTAAAGCTGAAAAGGCATTTTTGCTAGACCAACGATTGTCGAGAAAAATGATAACTGGAAGCATAAACAGGAATAAAACGGCTCAGATGCAAAACAGAAACTAAAGAAAGCTATTAGACACAATCAGAAAAAAAAACAAACATGCAAATCCAGAAGAAGATGATGCAAACATTGAAACTGGTCGTTTTGACTTAACAGAGACTGACAATTACATTTTCTTCAGGTGAAGAAGAAGTAGATACCGACTCAAGCTCTGATGAACCGCCTAGTACCAAAAATTCTTCCCAAATTTAATGCAATGAGAATGCACAAAACAAGATTTCTCTATCTACTCTAGCTAAAGTATGCGATCCATTTTCTGTGTCTGATCGAGCTGGTACTTCTAAAGCATCCGCAGTGCTAAAGCAATATGGCATTATTGATGAACTAAAAAAAAGAGCTGATTATATTGACAGAAGTAAAGTGAGGCTGGAACGCGAAAAAAAATACGTCTCAATCAATGCTTTCAAATACCATCAAGTGTGCAGGGATTATATTTAGATGGAAAAAAGACAGCACATTAACCTTCCAAAAGTCTGGTATTGGAACTCACTTTGTCAGGGAAGAGAACATTACTTTAGTTGCCAAACCAGGTTCAAACTATGTAAGTTATTTTACACTAAAGAGTGGAAAGGCAAAAGACGTTCCTGAACGAATCCTAAAATTCTGCTCTTCTCATGATCTTGATTTAGACAGCCTTAATGTAATTGGTTGTGACGGTAGAAATGTAAATGCTGGAGTTAAAGAAGGAGTTATTGCAGCGGTTCAACAATTTTTAGGAAGACCACTTTAATGGTCTATCTGTTTGTTGCCCTTAAATGAACTTCCTCTGAGACACCTAATGCAATACCTCGATGGAGTAAATTCTGGTCCACAAAGTTTTTTGGGACAGCTTGGCAAGGAACTTCAAACTTGTGTACAGCAACAAATCGCTGAGTTTGAACCCGTTGAAATACTGTACAACTTCCTGCCAACGATAGTGCTCTCAGCACTAATCAACTATATTTATGCGATATTGCTACTACTGTGTTATCTGATCATTGCTCATTAAGTCTTTTTGATCGTAAAATTAAGTCATGCAAGATGGCTAACAATAGTTTATCGCATTTTGCGTTAGATATTTCTAAAACATCACCTTCCAATAACCTTTTGATTTTAGCGACCTATATTGCAAAAATCTACATTCCAATGTGCTTTAAAATCAAAAATAAAACTGCTATCGCAGAAGGAGGTAAACATTTTCATGAACTGATACAAAGAAGTTGCTATTTAGAGGCAGAGATAAGAAAGCAAGTTGATCCTGTGATTCAGAAAATACCCTTACTTTACACTTGAAGAAAATTTGCTTCTTGCCATGCTAGTTGATGACAGAGCAACCATTTGACTAATAGCGTTGCGCAGATTTTTAGCTGCTTGAAAGCACGGGTCTCAAATTTGCTCGATATGATTGTTCAAGGTGCCAAAACTAAACTTTCAAACTGAGCAATAAATCGACTTGATAATTTGGCAGAAGACACTTCAAGTGGAGCCTTCTTTGACTAAAAACATCAGCGAGCAAGATCTGATGCTATATATAGCCAGTGCTGAGCACCGCAAGTTTTTTTTTAAGTCCGCAGTCCGCAAATCCGCAACCGAATTTCAATTTTCTTAATCCGCAACCGCAAGTCCGCAATTGGACGTTTAAAAGCTTAGTCTGCAACCGCAAGTCCGCAACGACGTTTCATAATTCTTGAATCCGCAACTGCAAGTCCGCAACTTCGTAATTCTGAAAGTCTGCTACCGCAAGTCCGCAACTTTGTGATACTTGAAGTCCGCATAGCAAGTCCGCAACTTTTTATGAACTGAGTAGAAGAGTTTTGCAATTAACCACGCGTCGAAGTGATCTGCTCAGAGCTGATTAGCAAAAATAAGTCAAAAGCTGTGACTTGTGGGAAGTATAGCAAGCGTATGGTGAATACATTCCACGCCATAAAAGGAATTACTCACAATCGTTGATTATAGTAAATGTACCACAGCATAAGTTGTTATTGAGGTGCTTTTTCGGATGGCAAACTTAAGAATTGCCAAACCCTCTTACTTTCAGGTCCAACTCAAAACAGATTTAAACGCTTGCAATTTTGCTTAAAGTTTTTAAGTGACTTGGCCATAGGTGGGCACGGTACTTTGCAAAAGTACCGCGGTACCGGTACTCGGTACTTTGCTAAAATTAGTACCGCGGTACCGGTACCGGTACTTTCAAATTAAAAGTACCGCGGTAGTACCGCGATACTTTTGCGGTACTTTTTTAAAACATTAAAAGAAAAAAAATTGAACTGATTGACCTCGTTTACTAGATTGTAAATCATCACTTTTAGCAATTTGGTTCGTTTCCGCGACTAGTGCGAACTCTGTAGACCTACAGTTCGTTTTGGAGAAAGTTTACCGTAGAATAGTAAGCAGTTGCAGTGTTTGTATTACTACAATAGTGAGTACAGTACTAGCTAGTGATGAAATTGACTCGATAAAGTATCTAACTTATACGAACTACTGTCAGCGGGCTATGTATTGTTCTAGAGCAGGGCTGCCCAATCTTTTTACTAGTACGGGCCACATTTACGAGAGAAAAGTTATTGCGGGCCAAATGCAATTTTACCAAGATTCAACTTTAAAGAATTGCAAGTTTGTTGTACAAAAATCGGTGCTCACTTTGGCCAGTATTTTGGGTATCTGTCTCCAAAAGTAAGTGAAGATAAAAAAAAAAGGTCTTCGCCACAAATCGGTGTTGATTTTTGTCAGTATTTTGGGTATCTGTCCCCAAAAGTAAGTGAAGACCAAAAAAAAGGTCTTCGCCGCAAATCAGATCTGATTTCGGGAAAACCAAACAGAAGAGGGCTTTGGTTTAGACCTTTTTATTTGCCAGAAAATGCTAAGTAAGCCTTTCCATGAGGAAATCAACCGCGCAAAAAGAACTTGCGGGCCACACAAAACAGCTTCGTGGGCCAAATGTGGCCCGCGGGCCACGGGTTGGGCAGCCCTGTACTAGAGTATCTTGTGTCCAATAATAACCAAACAGCAGTCATCTCTAAAGCATCACGTGCGTAAGTTGACACTGAAGGATACTCTGACGATCAGCAGCTCCCAATTATTGCACAAGTGACATTTACACAAAACTTAGAAATTGGGGGATAAATTGCACTTTTGGCAAAGTGTACTGTTTTGATTTGTTTTTAGTCGATTCGTTGCTGCAGTTACTTTTTTTATTTCTTATTTAAAGCTAGATGGGAGCTTACCAGTTGGAGGCCTATAAACGAACGACGCATGTAAATGGTGACTTCTAAAAAATTCTTTTGTTTCCCCGTAATGAGAACAATTTCAAAATTACAGCATTTTTTGTTGCTGTTGTATAGCAGATTTATTCTCTTGTCACAACACAGCGTTAGACGCTAATTATTGCACAATCCGCACACTTTCATTGTGATATTTACTTCGTGCCTGGAGGAATTTGTACCTGCTTAAGAGTTTCTAGTTTTCCAATGTCCCGTGAATTCGATTTCTTACCACTGAATTTCTGGCTAGTTCGAAGCCACAAGCAGAGATAATCATCGTAAAGCGTTCAATCCAAGGACGCAAGAACGTAACCAGTGTGTGGGTTGAACACAGATTATGCAATTAGAGTTGTCACAAAAAAGCTTTAGCACTTTTGGCCATGCTTTTGGGGGACTCTGAAGAAGATTCTTTGTCTCTTCTGATCATAAAGAAAATTAGCTTTTTGGCTAAATCCGTTAAAATACAGGGTGAGCCAAAAGTAGGTGGACAGTAAAAAAATTAAGTGTAACATAGTAATAGAAAACAGGTAAAATTGATACAAATTTTAGTACTAAAATTGTAATTATATACCACTAATAACATAGTTGTAACAAAGTTAAAATGAACAATTCAATTAAAGTAACTGAGGCATAAATTCATTCCATATGCCGTCCACCTACTTTTGGCTCACCCTGTAATTATTTTTTGTTATGTTCAATTTCGGGGGTTCTAAAAGAGGTGCAATCATAAAAATTGATTTCTGGGGGATTAATTTGTGGGGTTTCAGGGGAGGTGGCACCCAAAAATTTCCAGAGACAAAACCGTGTTTTTTACTCGACAATTTTGCACAAAAATTAGATTGCGTTGTTTTGCCCTGTAGAACTTATTAGAAGAGCGTACAATGTTTAGGAAGAAAAAAACCTCATCGCGGCCAAAGCCAAAGTGGGGTTGGTGCAGATGAAAGAATTTTTGAGATAATTTTTCTGTATAAGTATTACCGGGTGAAATACTTTTGGCCGTATTATACACCGTTTGTGAATGAGAACATCTTCTTCGCCAAACGTTCCAGGCATATTTAAAGTCAAAAGCTAATATAAATGGATGCCGGCAGTAACGTGCAGTAAATTTTTCTTCAAGCATGCCCGTAACCAAAAATCTGCAATGGGGGGGGGGGACGTTGCGGGGGTCTGGGGGCGGATCCCCCAACCACCGGAGGCAATTGGGGTTGGGGGCAAGGCCCCAAGCCACCGGAAGCATAGGGTGTAGGGGCGGATCCCCCAGCGCTCGAAAATTTTTTATTTTTTTGGCAAAAATAACTTAATTTAGGCCTATTTTGATAAAAATCAATGCTATTAATACGTGGCATAAAATTAGAAGTGCAAAAAAATCATTATACCGTACTAGTTGAATAAATGGTTTATGTGGGAGGTAGCTATTGCTAGAATTTCAGTTCTCTTATTTACAAGTTGGTAATTCCTTATCATAAAATCTCTTATATACTGCCCACCTATGCTTAAATGTAACATTGGTGCCGATGCAGCAATAAACGACCTCAACTTTCTACAGAGCATGCTGGAATATAACACTTATCATAAAATCCTATTTCGGTAGTTTAGTAAACCTCGCAAGAAGTAATCTATTTCAGCTAAATTTTATAGTGAAAGATGTATGCATATATGGGGGCCAATCGAAGGAAGGTCGAGAAAAGTTGTTGAGCCTTTTTTCAAAAAGCGATCAAATTTGATTACCAATTTTCGGCTATTCTTTATAGTCTTTTTTCTGATTTATAAGTTTTATTTTTGACAAATTAGCTCCCTCCCCCCTTCAATAAACATTTCAAAATATGCTTTAAATAATTTTTTGAATCTATTCTAGAGCAAAAGACAGTATCAGAAGTGCTAACAACGTAGTATTTTTCTTATTCTGCATTTTGGTCGGCAGGCCAACGGGGTGGCTATAACCACCCCGCGCCCCCTGGCTCATTGCGTAAGTCGTCTCTTACAATTTTTTCTTAGCGGTTTTGGTTTTGTTTCGCCGGCGCATGAATACTGGTAATGCATTATTTTGCCATAGCAAGAAAACGTCAATTTTTCAAATCGGCCAGCTAATTGCAAACGCTAAGTCCCTGCGGTAGTAGTAGCGAGTAAGACCAACAATTTAACACTAAATTAAGAAAAAAGATTGGTTGTTGATCCGATTTATTTGCAAGCACTTTTACAACCTTTCAAGTTTTTAATGGTACGTTTTTAAAATCCGTACTAAAAAATAAAAAAACTGAAGTACCGGAACGGTACCGCGGTACTTTGCTATTTTTTGGCGGTACCGGTACCACAAAAGTACCGACGGTACCGGTACAAAAAAGTACCGCGGTACCGGTACCGCGGAACTGCCCACCTATGGACTTGGCTAAGGGTTTGTAGCCACCAGCCCTCCTGGTTGCGCTACTGCTTATACAGTAGGTGCAGTGACTGCATGGAAGCATAGTGCAAAACTCACCGACAAACCCTTAAAAAATTTACAATGAAGCTAGGGATTCCGAAATTAAAAGCCATTGGGTTACAGTGATAAGCCATCAAATAACAAAGCCCAATCCGCATTTTCGCTTGCAACAATATATTCTAAGAAAACAACTTTTTTCGAGGCAGGAAAAGGCAAAGGCAGTAGAAGGCAAAAAAACATTTATATCACTAATTGTTCTGCTAAATTTTTAGTCCCTAGTTTCAATAAATACTCTAGAATCGAGATAACCACATGCTACCAGCAGTGCCGTCGCCAGATCAAACGAAGTGAGAGGGCCCTAACCGAAAATGGGGGGGTAGCAATATAAAATGGACTAAACTTTTGCACATAATAAATGATATTTTAAAGCTACAATTTTGTATTCATCTATGAAAAAAGATACAAATAAGCCCGGCAGCGTTTATTAGCTCGTTTCGCATGCGGCCCGTATAATCGCTTGAAAAATATGTTTGCAGGAGTGAATGCGACCAGCAGCGCAACCATGGATTTGCTAAGAGAGAGGGTGCTTGAACCAAAAGTAAATGTTTTTTGCACAAAAATTGTCTGCTTTAGCTCCCGTGCTTAACAAACCGTTGCCACTAAAGCGTTGCTGAGTGATTTTTGCGATTTTGCGCTAAAATAGCAATTTCAACGCCATTTAAATCACATTTAGCACGTTTCAAAACCATATCAATAATTACAGTAAGTTGTTAAAATTCAGAAGTCATTGAAAGATTTAAATTGTTTAGCCTCTTGAGCCCCCATATACTTCAGGTCAAGTCCAAAACACAGTATTCCTTTTTTGATTATATTTTTTAACTGACTTGGCTAAAGGGGGTGTTACCAACAGGAAATATTTAACAGTAATCCCGGAGGAGCTCGCGGGTCTTCACTTCCTTTCCACTAACGTTTCTGAACTAAACACCAAACACCAAGCTTATAGATATCGTAAAAGTATAATATATTGGTTTCAGCCAGATTAAAATATGACAAATTCAAAAAAAAAGAAAGCAAAAATTTGACCGAGGCTTTCCACACTTCAAACAAATCAGCAACAGAATTCAACTAAAACGAGATAAAATAAGTGCGGTGTTTCCTGCACTGCCGTCAACTAAAAATGAGCACAACCAATGCTTCACGCGTTCAATGTGGAAAAAAGGTGTGACGTGAAACATGACGTAAAGTTGCTTCAAACCAATTTAACAGAATTCCGCGATAGGCGGTGATTTGTGGATTGCAACGGAAGTGGTCAATAAGATTAATTGACGATTGAACTTACAAACGCAAATTTTGAGCAAAATGCAAATTAAGTTAGGAACTGCGTTGAGGCAAATTAATGTGATGCTGAAACAGGGGGCTGATGACCCCTTAGCCTCTTCTTCCTGGTTGCGCCACTGACTGCGACCTAAAATAAATCTTGGGTGTGCTCTAAAAAAAAAGCTGGTCTTTTAAAGAAATGTTTTCACGTATTGCTTCAGGTCATAATCACAAACGAAATACCGGTAACGCTTCTGTAGGCATACATCCCCATTCCGCGACACATCCGTGAAGGCATGTTAATAAGGCGGATTATTGGGTCGCATTTATGTACAGCAGTTGGTGGCCAGCGACTTTGCAAACAATCGAGAAAACTTTAAACGAGAATCATGTTTGAAAATTATTCCTTTTTCCATCATTGCCTGTTGTCTTGTCGTTACGTGGTGCTCTGAAAAAGCATTCTGAGTGAACCTAAATGGGGGAGCACAAGCAGTCGTTAGGGGGGACGGCACTCCTGGCCCCACCGTAGCGACGACACTGACTATCAGCACAAAAAATGATACACCAGTGGCTAATTTTGTAAACTCATGGCAACAAACAACCAAGCCATTCTTTGAACCAGGGCTTCAAATTTGAACTTAAACTCAAAAAAAGTCGGTTGTTTTGTCAAACTCGAAACAGCAGTGTTGACTCCAATTTGAATCAGGTTAGACCCGCTTCTAATAGCCTGTCTCGCCGCGCGCCGTATGCTTCATATTTCTGCTGTCATACCACACTTTGGATACAAATATAACAATGTTATTCTTCGCAGAACACCAAAAATTTGATTCATTCAAAGAAGCACGGCAAAACAAGAAGTCAATTATCAGCTAGCCAAATCAATATCAATTAACTAAAATTTACTAGCCCAAAATTTACGCTATTGATTATACTAACACTATGTTAGACTATACTAGACTAGACTAATAAAAAACTGCTTCAAGGTTGCAGTATAGAAATAGAAACATCTGCACGTTAACATTTTACATAACCAACTTACTACACAGCTGACTTGACACACTAAACTACAAAAATTTGAGACACCATATCACTCGTGCTGTCGAAGACTATCTAATTTGAACACTAGCTGCAGGCTTTGAGATTATGAGATTGAAGGTCTAAAGACAATACAGTTAAAATTACCACAAAGACAGTTCTAGAACATTCTTAAAACAAGCACAAAAGGGGGTTTTAAAATGTTCTAAAAAATTAACCAACTATTTGCGTAAAAGATGAGAACGCGGCATGATTCGTTTCTCACGTTACCAAACCGCATGTCAACAAAAAGAAAGCGATTAAGTCGAAAAACAGACTTAGTATTTATGTCAGCCTGAACTCGAAAAACTTGATATTTTTGCCGAACTTGAACTCGAAAAAATTTAATTGATTTCTCATGCTGGACTGGGCGAAAACATGAATATTTTACGAAAATAAAACGGAATTTCAATATTTGTATAAACCTTGCGAAATGGCGAACTAAAATAAAAAATAGTCCGCAACCGCAAGTCCGCAATTTAAACTGATGATGTCCCCGAATCCGCATGTCCGCAACTTTTTCGTTAGTCTGCAATTGCGGATTTGCGCACTTGCGGACTAACTTGCGAACTTGCCCAGCTCTGTATATAGCGAACAGTGATCTGACATATTTATTGTTTCCCAAATTTCCATGCCACTCTCAGGCTGTACAGTAGTTGGTCAAAGAAGTATCAAGACTAGTTTGTGGCTGAGCTATCAATAACGTTAATTTTCTTTTACAGTTGCAATATATTAAGCTTAAACCAACTTAAATTGAACATACAGTATTACCTAGAACAAAAATAACATTATACTCAAAACTGATAACTGTAAGTACTGCTATATCAAAGTATCACATGCAATAGTTACATTACGCCAGAGCTGGGCGTTTAAAAAACACATCGTAAAGCGCAAGCGCAAATTCCGCAACCAAAATTTTTCTAGTTTAAAGCGCAAGCGCAAATTACTCAACCAAAATTTTTTAAGCTTAAAGCGCAAGCGCGAATTCCGCAACCAAAATCTTAAAAGCTTAAAGCGCAATCGCAAATTCCGTAACGAAAATTCTAAACGTTTTAAAGCGCAAACACAAAATCCGCAACCAAAAATTAAAAATAGTACAGCGCAACTACAAACTGATTACTTGAGAAGCGCACGCAAATTTCGCTATTTAAAAAAGTTTTTGAGTACAAGTTTTTGCATAATCGAAGTTTCAAAAGCGCGCTGCAGACGATGGTGTTAAGTACAAAAATATAAAAGAATAAACGTTGTACCATCTTCAGCTAAGCTGCTCTGGAATAAACCAACTGAAATGTGTTTAGCTTTTAGACCAAAGAAAGAATTATTTTTATTGTTGAAAAAAGCAATTAAACACTAAAACAAAAAAAAAAATGAACAGCAATAAAAATAAATAAACACCAAGAGAAAAAAAAGCTCCGCTCACTCACATTTAGAAATAATGCGTTATTCATGGAGAAAAAGTGACTTTTCATTCTCACACAGCAAAACAAACTTTTCAAAATTTTCTTTCGTCATAGACGATCGTTTCGATTGCAAAATATCAAAACTAGCAGCAAATAATCTCTCGATGGCGCCCGAACTAGGGATAGCAGTGTTGAATCTTTTGAATTTTTGCAACCACGCATCTCTATTGTAGGCAGGAAAACAATCTTTGGTGGTTTTGTTGTTTGCTCTTCCGACCCTTTCATCTTATCTATTTCCTATTTTAGCGGCCAAGGTTTCGGCTACTAATTACAGTGCAAAAAAACAAACAGTATTTTGTACTTATTAAGTGAGGTAGCTTAAACTACATACAGGGTTCAAAATTAACGCCTGCCCGCTTGCCCGAGGCATGCTGAAATCGCCTCGGGCAAAATAGTTTTCGGCTTAACTTGTTCGACGGGCAAGTTAACTAAATACAACGTATTAGACAACTTCAAACAAGATTATTTAAAAACGCAATTTACCCGGTTTTGTTGCAATAAACTAAAATTTGTACGTAGAGAAAGCTGTTCCTTGCTTTATTTAAGTAAGCACTTTGTAACTATCAGAATTAAAGCATTGTCTAATAGTACGCACATTATTAATCGCAATTAACACCTCTTAATCGCACGCAGATTTTTCGATTCTTGGACGCGTTTAGCAACTGTTTGGCACAAAATGTTCGTTTTTTTTTTTCTAGAAAAGTTTTCCGGCGCTTGCCACGCTAACAGCTGTTTCAGATACCACAAGTATTACCCTGCGCTGCATGAAGATAACGTCAAGAATTTTGCAATTTTTTTTGTAATGATTATTTTGAAGATTTTTAGCTTCAATTACTTTTGCAAAAAAAATTTCGGTTTTCTAGCTGGTGTAGTTTCCAAAATATTCTAGCTTTCTAGCTGGTGTAGTTTCATAAAACTACGTTTGTAACAAACCACAACGGTAATTAATAATTATGATCGTTAAATATTAAATGAAATATCTACAATCAAAAAATCAATTTTTGCTGATGCATGATTAGAAAAAGTTACTTATTGCATCACATTATCTTAACAATCGCAGACAAAAACCTGATTCTCGAAACTACGCGTATTTTGCAAATTCAGTGCTTTTTTCCAAGTTAACCTCAAAACTTAGAGTACCTGTTTTTTCAGGCAAGTTGAAATTTTCTTGGGCAAGTAGACATTTGATAACATTTGCCTGACGGGCAAGTTGTCAAAAAAGTTAATTTCGATCCCTGATATAATATTAATACATTACTCTTTGTCTTTCAGCAGTATACAGCATATAGTTTATCTGAAGCACAAGTACTACCACTATAGGGATGGGCATTTTAGAATAGTAGGCTATTTCAAAATTATTCCGAATAGCTAAAACCGAATCCTAATCTGGCTTAAATCAACTTAATTTGCTGAGAAAGTGAACAACCAGTTAACCACCACCGATACTCAGAAAAAATTTATTCAACGATTTGGTTATTTAAAGCAGCGCTTTATTGCAGTGCATGACCTTGAGTGCATCTAATTGTTCACCACTCAGTTGCATTCTTAATTCGCTCGCAGTCTAGCCTGCTCTGGAGAAGCACCTTTCGGAAGAATCTGATGGTGCAGAAATGCAAAGGTTGCTTCAAATACGAAAGTTGAAAGTTTGTGGACCACCGTTTCATGTATCCATTTTCAAAGGTTAAAAAGTTTGAATTTTGGAGAGCCCCGTTTGGGAAAACGTTTGTTCATATTAGGCTACCTTGAAAATTTCATGCGTCCAGCGTGAGTGGTTAAAAAGTTTGAATTTTGGAGGGTCCGTTTGGGGAAAACCCTCATTGTGGCACCCCCAATTTTTGTCACGTTAAGTTTATTTTTGATATCTACCCATTTTAAAAAGCTGATTCATCTAGCTCAAACGGTTTGAAAGTACGAAATTTTGGAGGACCCGATTGAGGGGGATCTCCCAACCTGGCACCCTTGATTTCTGTCACACACTAATCCTCCTTGGTATAATCAATTGCTCAAACTTTAAATACAGCACGTTAAGCGATTTAAAAGTAGATAGCGTGGAAGAAAACAAAACAAGAAAAAAAAAGTTGATAACACAGAAAAAAACAAGAAAAAAATCTTTCTATCAGCAATCAGCATGTATCAACTATCCCGTGATCATGGTTTAAATCTGTAAAATCAAAATTTGTTTAGTTTTTGACAGGGACATGCAGATCAACACTTAAAAATTATTTTGTGATTGCACGTCTTGGAAAACATTTTGCAATTAAAGCGCAACAAATATTAGATTTACCAAATTGCACAAGCGCTGAAAAAAAAGGCATAGAGCGCAACGCAAATTGTGCATTTGCGCAACTTGCGAACTATTTTGCGAAACGCCCACCTCTGCAGTAGCCTACGCGGCATTGCAATCTGAAAACTTAAAAACACGCAACTCTTTGCAATGACTACAGAAAAAGATTGCTTCGAGAAAAAAGAGAATGCATGCGACGAAAACAGCGCGAGGCAATTTACATATAAATTGCGTCATTCTTCCGCCCTAAAAAAAACGAACACCGGTATACCAACAAAAAAAAAAAAAAACCTTACACCAACAAAATTTAACAATACGCACAATTTGCATCACAACTATACGGATTATTACGCAGAGGAGTCGTGGATACCATACCGGAGTGGGGGAACATCTTTAATTGTTCAAGCAGACCGCCTAGGCAAAACAGGAGCCGACGGAGCAAGTACATCATCATCATGGACGTCAGCATCATTGACTCTAGTGCTTTTGTTAGTTGTGCTTTCGTTATTCTGGGCATTAAATGATGGTTGGGTCTCATTTGTATCGGTGTTATCTTGGGACTGTTCAGAGGGGCAAGGAGACAAATTATTTAAGGTGACAGTAACCTCCCGGCCGTTAAGATGGCGAACATTTGTGTAGTTTGGATTGACGTTGATTATCTCTACTTCGTCTTCGAGGGGATTAGTTTTACTGATTCAAACAAAACGCTGTAAATATGTTTTGGATCCAGGATAGGTCTACCAGGTTGGTAGAGTTGCTCTGGTACTAGGCCATTCGCTTCAAACGCAGTATATTTTGCAATCAGAGGGTGTTAGCTTAATTTGGTGGTATGTGCTACGTAAATCGAACGCTAAGTAAACTTTGAAAGCTCATTGATCATGCCATCAATCTGAGGAAGTGGATACGCATCTAACTCGATGTAAATGATAATGGTTTGCGAGTAGTCTACACACAACCGTTTTTTATGACGATTAAGTTCATTTTTAACAACTACTTGGGCTCTCTATGGCGATGAACTCGGTTGGATTATTCCTTCTTTCAACCACTCGTCGACAGTTTTCTGAATGAACACTCGATCGGCCTCGTTGAAGCGACGTGATTTTATTGCAATCGGCTTTACTCCAGGTGTTAGGTTAGAGAACAAGGTAGCTTTTGTATCAGCAACAGCCAATGCACATTTGGAATCATTAGATACAATTAAATCAGGCGAATCCCCATTAAACTGAAAAACAAGTCTATGATGTTCTTCTTTCTTCGTCTTCTTTCTTCATTGCCCGCGTTTCCTTGAGGGTTGCGAGGGCAGTAGCTCAAGATTAAGCCGCCACACCTCACGGTCTTCCATCACCTCCATCATTTCGCTTGGGCGAAGTCCCAAGTGATTTCATCCAAGATCCGCAATGTAATCGGTCCATCTAGTTCTAGGTCGTCCAACTGGTCTTCTCCCATTTGCTTTGGCATGTAAAGCTTGCTTGGGGAGTCTTTCCTGAGGCATTCTGCTTACATGGCCAAACCATCTAAGCAGAGATCTTTCAATTCGGAGAAGTAACGGTTCGATTTTAAGAGATTTTCGAATCTCAAAGCTACGCACCTTGTTAAACAGTGTAACTCATTCAATTCTTCGTAAAAACCTCATTTCGAACGCTTGCACTTGCGATCGCATTCTTTCGGTCATTACCCAAGATTCATGACCATAAGTGAGAATGGGGAGAAAAACTGCTTTGAAAATTGAGAGCTTTGCCTTTTTCGACAATTTTCGTTTCATGACAACCGAGTAGTGCAAAGCTCGCATTACTGCACTAGCCTTGCCTGTCGAGCGGTAACGCGTTCGTCGCTGGAGCGGGAGATCAGAGGTTCAAATCTCGGGCCGGTCAAATCGGACAAAGTGTTGCCAACGGCTCGCCACCACTGCAACATTTCTTTGAAAGGAGCTGTGTTTCCCGGGCGCAATGATGCGGAAATGGGCCCTGCCAACTCGTTACACGCTTCGGTGTATTACAGCGAGTATAATGAAAGATTTGATTATACCCGAATAGTCTATGATGTTGACTCTGAAAATCCAGACCAAGAATTATATCGCTGCATAAATTGTCCAATACATTCAGTCTGGTGGCTTCGTGCTTCTTACCATTGATTGCCACGTCAACTACGCAAAAACCGGAAGATTTCATTTTCATCGCAGCAGATGCCTTTTGTACGTTATGATTAGATGGGATGGGTTTTAAACCCAATTTCTGACTGGAATCAGGATTAATGTAACTCTTATTGCTGCCGGAGTCAACCAACGCAGTTAACTTTATTCCATTAACGGAAACACCCAACGAAGCTTTAATTAAACTGCCAGGGCACGCCGCCGCATAAGTTCTAAACAGGGGACTAGGATTGTGTGATGAAAGAGCACTGCCTTGTCCTTCGGAAGGTTTCTTGAGTGGTTTTTTACCCTTGGACTTGCAAACGCGAGAAAAATGTCCAACTTTTTCACATGAGTGGCAACTCACTTCTTTAGCTGGACAGTCTGCTCGACGATGGTGTCTTCGCCCACAATAGTAACATTTTCTTCTTCTTGAGAATGTTGCAACTGCCAATACTTTGCCAGATGTTGCTGGACTCAAATCGATATCTGCCTCGTTTTCACTGTGATCTTCGGTGAGCGTAGCCGATGCCGCTATTGAGTTAGTTCCCGACATACTCGACGTATACGTCGTGGAGTACTCTTGCGCTTGGAAAAGTGATCTGGCTTTATTGAAAGCTTGATCAACGGTTAATTCATTGCTTTCGAGTAGTCTCTGGCGTATGGGTTGAGATGCCAAATCATTGATGAAGGCATCTCTTACTTAATCCAAGCGAGATTCTTCAGCTGAAACGCTCCTTAGGCTGCAATCCTTACTCATAACGTGCAGAGCTTGTAAGAACTCCTCTAAGGGTTCTCCAGCTTTCTGTTTTCTCGTTGCGAGTTGATTACGAGAAAAAGTAACATTCGGAGTTTAGATGAAACTTGCTTTAAGCTTTGCAATTGCTGCATCATACGAGTCCAAACCCTCTATTAACTCATAAACGTCTGCACTAATATAAGCGCACAGAATCTCGAGCTTGTTGAGCTCAGGAACGCCATCAGCCCGGGGACAGCCAAGCACCTCGTAACAAAATTGGTAAACGTCTTAAACCAATGCTTGAAGTGGTTTGTGGCCTTTACTGAATTAGGGTCAATCGGTTTTATCCATTCACTGTACGAAGCTGCTGCCATCATAAAATTAAAGTTGGTTTAATTGAGCTATCAATAACACTTGTTTTCTTTTACATTTTAATATATTAAGCTTAAACCAACTTAAATTGAACATACAGTATTATCTAGAACATAAATAACATTATGCTCAAAACTAACAACTGTAAATACCGCTATTTCAAAGTATCACATGTAATAGTTACAGTACCCTGCATTGCAATCTGAAAACTAAAAGCACGCAACTCTTTGCTATGACTACAGAAAAAGATTGCTTCGAGAGAAAAGAGAATGCATGCAACGAAAACAGCGCGAGGCAATTTGCATATAAATCACGTCAGTGGCTATTAACGAAGACAAAACATTGAAAAAGAACAAGTTTATGTCAAGGAGCGAAATGCCAAAAATTGACACTAAAAAGGACTTTAATTGCTAATATCTTCTCAAACTTTCCTTGTAATTGGCGATAAATCTACGAGATTGCAAGCACACCGTATTACAGCATTTGTTTGTTTTACTCTCGAGCAGGGGCGCCGAGAGCCAAACGTGGGCACGGGGCCAGCCCCAATATTACGCATCTCCGGT
Organism: Trididemnum nubilum; assembly: GCA_963965965.1. Classification (NCBI taxonomy): domain Eukaryota; kingdom Metazoa; phylum Chordata; class Ascidiacea; order Aplousobranchia; family Didemnidae; genus Trididemnum; species Trididemnum nubilum. The sequence continues at coordinate 6,314,242 of OZ014472.1, forward strand.
TTTGTGAACTCCAAAACAGACGGGGAAAATGCCACAGTTTTGTCCGGATATTCATGTAATCTCAAAAAAAAAGGTCTTCGGTCTTTCAGATACTGATTTCTCAGTGTCATTTCGATGGGCCCTCTTCTGGGCCCCCTGAAGCCAACGGGCCCAATGATGGCCCCCACGAAGCCCATGGGCCCCCTAAAGTCCATGGGCCATGGGGTCATTGTTCCCCCTGCCCCCCCCCCCTTCCCCCCTTTCTTTGGCCCTGCTCGCAAATGTTAGTAGTTTTGAATAAAACCTTTGTTGTTGACGGTTTTGTACTAGCATAACGTAATGCAGTATTTCCAGCAAATGGGTGACTATAGCCAATTACGAAAAAAACAAAAGAATGTGGGGGCAGACCTAAATGCCAACTAATGCCGCAAATTTTTGTTTTGGGGGCTTTTAGCATCAAAGACAACTTTTTACTACTATTAGACAATAAGAATATAACTTTTACATTTTTTCCCTACTTTTCGCTTCACCCTACTAGGCAACTTGATAAATAAACATGTAATGCAATTACAATAAAAGAACCTCGAAGCAAAAAATTTATATTTTTTTATGAGCTATTTGATGGCATTTCTTCGTTTTTCTTTGCCAAATGCGCTCTATTAAACAGTCAGTTAGAAAAAAGATTGCCTATATAAATCTACTAAAAATGGCTTCTTTTTTTTACTGTGAAAAAAGCATCATTGCTAGATAACTAATCGTGACGTTTGTATATGTCTCTGAAAAGAGCATAATGGCTAATACTTGTAAATGGCGTTAAAATAGCTATTTTACTAAACAATTACTAAAATCACCAACGCTATGGGCTTCGCCCCTTGGCTCCCTAGGTGTACAGCGGCAGGTAGGTTTGCCTACAGACCCCCGCCAGTGACACGCTTGGTATTCATCAGTTTGTTCAACACCGAACCCGCTGAATACGTTTTTCACACATTGGAAAAGTAGACTTTTCGGTTCAGTTATCTCCTTAACTTTTGGACTTTTTTTGGCCTTGTTTTGGCTTCAAATCACTTTTCTGGCCAGGTTCGGGCTTGTGCTTTCTAGTCGCTTGTTTAGAACTCTGATTTGCATGGCATACATTATGTATGTTACGATAGTACCAGATGCTATCGCAAAAAGGTTAGTTTTTGTAAAATCGAAACTGATCAAATTTTTTCTTCGAAGCTTCAATGTTCCAAAAAAGAATTAGCGCTTTGAGTCTGCTAACACTAGAAGTAAAGTACATAAAAATGCATATTTTCACACAGCTACTGTATGCATCAGTAACACTTGTATGGTAATTTGAAATTTCTAATTTGATTACATCGAAAACAATCAAGTTTATAAAAACCCTAACGAGATGCATTTGCTCGAGCTAGGTTTTTTTTTTTAAATGAGAACTAAAGTACTTAACGTGATAAAGAGAAGCAAGGTTAAGGGCATCTTTTTGTTACGTTAAGTAATTTTCTTCAACAAAACCGATTTCGAGCAGCATTTCCTTAATTTAGATTAAAGGTTTTTTGATTAGTTTTTTTTTTTTCGCCTTAGAGTATCGGTTTGCAAGTTCTTCCCATTACCCTTTTTATTTTTAATTAAAGGTGCGTTTACATTAAACGCAAAGCTAACAAAGTTTGATGTCATCAACAATTTGCGAAAGATTTCAACCGGTAGCAAACTTCGCGAGCAGTCGCTGAAATTCATTAAACAAAGCTCTTGGTCTATTTGAAGCTAGTGACATAAGCGATCACTTGCGAAGATTGCAAACCTTCGCTTCGCGTCCAGTGCAAACCCATTTTAAATTCTTTTAACATTTTTGTTTCAACAGGCCACAATTTGGTCTCAATCGGCAGAGAATACACTGCTGACCAAGCTGTTTGGGATTATCATTGGATGAGTGGCATGATAGCATATCTGCTACTTCGTTTGAGTGAATGCTTAAACCCAGTGTTTTACAATGTTTCATCTAGGTGGGCTATGTGCAACCACATTTAGCTACTGTTAATCATATTTAGTGCCTTAGGCCGTATCAAAAAAGCAAACTTAAACTGAAGTCCCACTTAAGCAACATCACAGTGCAAGTAAAACTTTAACGGTGATTCCAAAAAGACAATGAAATTGTGAACAAGATAAATTGAGTTAATCAAGTTCGGCTTCAAAAGTTAAAGATTCAAATCACTTTCTAAACTTTTATTTTCACTTTAAATTTTGACTCTAATTAGACTTGGGTTCAAGTTCGCTTTTGCAGTACGGCTCTTTGTCCACTTTCGGTAATAAGATCTCTTCGTTTTTAGTACTTTTTTTAAACAACCAAACAAAAAATCGTCAAAAAAGGAGCAATGATTGGCAATTGCTAGTACTTTGGTCCGTTATCATGGGTCGTGTAAGTTGTCAAATCAAATCTTTCACTACACTCGCTGTATTAGGCCGCAGCGTGTATCGAGTTTGCGTGGCCCATCTCAGTGTCTTTTCGTTACCGGGCAACACAGCTACGTTCGAAGAAATGTTGCAGAGGTGGCAAGCCGTTGTCAACACTTTATCCGATTTGACCGGCCTGAGATTTGAAGCTCAGACTTCCCCTCCAGAGAAGAACGCGATTCCGCTTGGGCTTTTACAAGAATTTTCCTCAAAGGATATATTACATAAAATGGTCTTACAATGCAGCTCACTTCGTATAACTGTGTTTGCTGACGTATTTGAAGTGGCAATTAAATCATTATTTGTAATTGTTTGATTGGCTGGGAATAAACGCAGTACTGACAGGTTTAGTATTTGTTTAGAGAAATGCGTCGTGAAAGTTTGGTTATGCTAAACAAAATTTTGGGACGACTAGCGTGTACAAAAGAAGCTTATCCTCAATACGATAACAAAAATGCTCCCTCTGTTTCTCCTGCTTAAATTTAAGCAATCAGCAGGATTATGCTGTATTAGAGTGTAGAAATAATGTAAAAAATAGCATGTGTTGTAGGTTTTTATTGTTGACTCGTGGAATGCTCAAACCCGTACTTTAATCCAAAGGCTGTACAAACGTGCATTTGCATTGGACGCGAATCGAAGGTTGCCAACTTTCGTGAGTTGTCGCTTATGTCTCTTGCTCAAAATAAGCCAGCCGCTCAACATTTTAGTCTAAAGGTGCGTTTACACTGAATGCAAGGCATCCCAAACTTGACGTCATCGAAAACTGACCAAAGGTTTTGACCGGACGCAAACTTTGCGAACTTCACTTAGACAAAATTGCTGACGAGTAGTTGGCCTATTTTCAGCAAGTGACGCAAGCAACCGCTCGTGAAAGTTGCCAACCTTAGCTTCCCACTGTTTAGCGTCCAATGTAAACGCACTTTTTGTGAAGTTCAGCTGCTGATCGCGAAGTTTGCGACCGGTTACAACTTTTTGCAAGTTGTTGATGACGTCGTGTTTTGTTTGCTTCGCGTCGCTTTGCGTTTGTTCCCATCCAGTGTAAAAGCACCTTTACTCCGTATAGATTATGCAAATTATTTGTTAAATGGTTAAGCTTGCAGTAGAGACAAAAGTGAAAGTGGTTCCAAAATTTGCCGACTTTTGTGTTCCAAATTAGAGGAATCCAACTTTTTTGCAAAAATGTGTTATATTTACTTGTATTGTGCTTTTGTTCTTAGAGACTAACAAATGAACCTAAACTCACATAAATCAAGATATGGTTAATATAAGGCTTCTCTATCTGAAACGTACATTTTGTAAAAAGCGATCATAAGTAATTTCAGGTTTCAAGTTTTAACTTCAGTAAACAATTTTACGTTGCTATAAAGTAACTAAACGTTTGCGGTGCCTTAAGTTCAGTTGACATTTTTAGAATGAAACCACAGTAATACTAAAGGTGCGTTTGGACTGGATGCGAAGCAACGCAAAGCAACCAAAATTTGACGTCATCTACAGCTCGCGAAAGGTTGTAACCGGTCGCAACTTTCGCGAGCAGTAGCACAACTAGGGTTGCCAACTTTGTGTTTAACCTTTTCGGGACACCTTAATGCTTAGAATTTGAAAACTGATGCAACAGAAGCTTACGACACACGAATCCACAACATTGCTTACTTGTTGGCTGTAGCACGATAACCTACTAAATCACTGATCGGATTTTTGCAATTGCAGTTTGCTGGGAAATAATATAAAAAGTATATTTGAATGGTTTATTGCCTATTTTAAGTCCAAAGAGTAGGCTGTTGGCATGGTTAGTTGCGGGATAGCCCTAGCCTAGCCAAGTGATTTTGGCCGAGTTACTATGATATTCTACTATTGTTAGTCTTTAACGAAACTAAAAATGCCATGCCTCGCTAGATTTCAATATCATCAGTCAAATCTAGACGGCTAAAGCTGTAAATTCTAGAATGATTTTTCATTGCTATGCTTGATCTCAAAGCTGCATTATAATGAATTCTCCAAAGCAGTAGGCCTAGCCATACGACTACTAGCTTTTAAAACAAAACTTTAAGCTACTGCATCAGCCTAGTGGTTCTTTTGGCTGAGCAACTTTTGCTTTTTTGTCTTAAACTAACATGATGCTTTATTTTTGCAGAAAATAAAATAACCCACCAACAGGCTAGTTTTGAATATGTTGGTAGTGTTTTTACCCATTGTTTGTTAGCTTATTGTTTTAAAAGTAACCACATTTGAACAATTGCTCGAATGCTAGAAAATTCGCAAAAGTTCTATTGCTATCTACTTGGCCAAGCCAACTTGGTGAATAAAACTGTATTTAGAATTGGTTTCAAGCTACATACGAGAGCTTAATAGATACGAAAAAATTTATGAAGTTTTAAATTGGACTAATTAGTCATTACTTCTGTGAATAGCAACAAACATGGAATTAGACTGAATGTCCTTCTAAAAGTCTTCATGCTTCTGAAGGTTTGTGGCAGTGATCAAGTTGAACTGGAAGCATTGGTTTTAGATTCCACCAAGTTTTTGTAATCATAAATATTGCAGTGATTTTTCACTACAGTCCTATGTAATGAAAATATAAGTGTTAAGTGTGTTATATTCATTTACTGTACTGTGTCTTTGTGTAATATCTAAATTTAGTTGTTTGTGAATTTCAAAACTTGTTTTAGTGTCTCTTAAAATTTAAACCGCTTTATAATGGCAAATAAAATGACCAATTAAACAATTTCAAGGTTGAAGTTCAATCATTACAATTACAGTGTCAGTGTAATGAGATAAAACTAGAAAGCAGCCTATCTCACTTGTGGAAAGAGACAGTTCTATTTTTTGCTGAGTTTATTGTTATGGGTAGAAAGGTAGCTGTCAAACAAGTCTATTAACACTAGAAGCCCGGACCGGTCATTTTTGACCGGTTTTGAAGTTTAACGTTCAATATTTTTCGCGCTGTTGCGATTTGCACTCTCATACTCCTTGACTTTTCCTGACTTTGGATGAACTTTTAGCAGCTGCAAGAATTTTTTGTTTATCCCTTTTGTAGACGGAGTAGTTTGTACACCTACCTAGAAACCCGAACCGGTCAAAAATGACCGGTCCTTTACTAAGGGATTTATCTGTTTCGCAAGTACGAACGAAAGCGTGAGAAAAATAGTAACAATGGTCTCAAGCAACAATGCGACAGCAGTTGACCTGATTTACGATTTACTTCTGAGAAGTGCGAAGAGGTTTGTTGCTGTTTGATATAGTCTAACTCCAGACAGTTCCATTTTACTGGCTGTTCAGTAGTTTATAGTTGCAAGGATTATCTTAACAGCACAAAGCAGTTGTACATAATGCAGATGGTGAGTAATTTACGTACTGCTCAGATATTTAGCATGTTTATTTAGCTGTACAAGACTGCTATATCATTATTCCTAGCCAATATATCTTAGTCTATACAGATATCTATACGTATAGCTGAGTTTAGTAGCTAGTTTAGCTTTCATTTATTGCTCATTTGTTTTCAAACACTGTTATGGCTCGTGGAAACAACTATTCTGTGCAACATGTGCTACAACGGCTCAGAACAGATCAGCTTGATGATTCGTGTGATGAAGAGGAAGAAACTGATTTGCAAGATGAAGATTTTATTCCCACTTACGTTGCTGCAGGTGAACTATCTGACAGTAATACAGACAGCGATGAAGACATTCTGGCTTCATCATCTACTGCTGCATTAGACACCCCTTCTGCAGGAATAATAACACCTCTGCTATTCCATACATTCCTGGTCAGTTGAGAGCACGAAATGGAACTCTTTGGAAAAATATAACAGGTGCTACAGCTGTAGGAAAAGCTTGTGCAGCTATTGTGTTTTCAGAGCGTCTTGGTCCAACATTATATTGCCACAGGTGCATTGTGCACGGTAGCCCTACAGTGCTTTTCACTTGTTTGTTGACGAACATATCCTGAAGTGCGTTCAAAAGCACACAATCAACCACGGAAAAATTGATGATAGCTATTTCAATTTGCACTTGGATAAACTGGAGAGTTTCATTGGTCTCCAACTTGCTTGAGTTGTGTTGGTTGGAAGAAATACATCTATCAAACACCTTTGAAGCAAAGAATGGGGACAACCGATTTTCCGTAATACCTTGAGTCGTCACAGATACGCGAAAATTATGAAACATTTGAGTTTTGGTGACTTCCAGAGAAGACAAAGGAAGAGAAACCGAAAAGTTTTGCTTGATTTCTGAGGTGTGGAATAGTTTTATAGAAAACTGTAAGAAATATTACGTGCCGAATTTTGATTTGGCTATTGACGGACAACTTTTTCCTTACAAAACTAGATGCCCCTTCATTTAGTACATGGCAAACAAGCCAGACAAATTTGGTATAAAGTTTTGGCTATTGGCTGATGCGCAGACAAAATACTTATGCAATGGAAAACCATATTTAGGAAAAGATCTCACTCGAAGCAGATGTACAGATCTCCCGGAAGATGTTTGCTTGAATCTATTGCTACCGTACTTTGGAAAAGGTTACAACGTGACCACTAATAGTTACCGTTCTTTACTAGCCTAAAGTTAGCAGAAGAATTGATGACAAAGAAAACAACCATCTTAGGAACTATTAGAAAACAACGACGAGAGGTGCCGAACACGGAGTCCTTGATGAAAGATAAACTATCGCACGATTCTGAGATCTTTTTTTCTCCATCTAATTGCAGCTTGACAGTGTACAAGGCTAAAAAAAAGAAAATCGTTTGCATCTTGAGTTCTACGCACAAACATGTAAAAGTTGATGAGAGCCACAAAAAGAAGCTGCCAGAAACGGTTCAGTATTACAAGAAATCTAAGGTAGGCGTTGATGTGCTGAATCAAATGGCTAGATATCACACGTGCAAGAGTTCAAGCAGGCAATGGCCTGTTGCAGTGTTTTTCAATATCCTTGATTGAACAATCGGTATCAAGTTGGCAAAGTTGTGTAAAAGTCTGTTGCGGCAAACACACATTTGAAAAAGTGACATTCGTGACATGCAAAAATTGTAAAAATTAAAATTGAAGAAGTGTTCTGTTGTGTTTCAATAAAATGATATGATGCTGCATAAAATTCAAAAAATATGCTAATTTGAGTTGTTTTATCATCAAATAATGAAACCTCGTTATTCCAAATCACGCAAAACTGATCATTTCCCGGCAATTGATGACTGAGGAACAGCTTTGCTTTCTTATTTATGGCAATTTCGGTGATAAAATTTTAGTTTTTTTTGATTTTCTAAATACCTCTTTTAACCGGAATTTGCCTTAATTTTTTGAAACCTCGTTAAACCGACACTTTATTTAAGCTACCTAACAATCGTCAAGATGAATGTGTATGATAAAGCATATTGGAGAATTAATTTAAACAAAAAAACTGCTTACAAACTGATTTACTGGCAACCGGTCAAAAATGACCGCTACCGTCCTTCTAGGTAGGGAGAAATTTCAGGGTTTCTAGTGTATTGTTCCATGTCATAAGTCACCACTAGGCTGACAAAAAACTTGGCACAGTATTTATAATTTTAATGGGACTAAGGAAGGAAGCACCAGTTACATGAAAATGTGAAAACTAACAACAATTTTATTCAGATTTTGAGAAACAATTTTCTGGTGAAAAAATGTAAATTTTTTTTTTTATCATGGGCAAAATCAAAAAATTGCTAAAAAGGGGGGACTTGACTCTGCAGCTATAAATTTGTCTGTATCTTACAAACGGTGGTTTGGAGTGAAGCCCTTTGAGGTAAACGCGACCGTCGCAACGTACTGGTACCGCAAGAAAATGCAAACTAATAAAATGCTCTCCAAAGCATTTAGCTTCGCACTAAACATCAATAAGCCCTCCGCTGGTGAATAAAAAACCGAACGTAGATACAGAGGCTGACTTTTTCTCAAAGCAACTGCTGCTATTACAGTACTAAATTCTTGTCCTTCGATGATGGTGCCAAATCATGCAAAAACTGCTATGTTTTAACTTTCTCCAGCAAACCAACTAAGCAATCCATTGCACAATAAGCAAAAAATCCACTACATAACTGATGACAAATCGAGCTTTCAGATTCACTCGTAGCGTTAGCATTGGGAGTCTTCATAAACAGTACAAAGTAGCTAACACAAACAACTGTTTAAGCTTACTACCGGTACAAAAACATCCTTTCCTGAAAAAGAAAAATCACATCAAAAAATAACGTTGCATAACGCTTTAAATGTTACCCGTGGACTAGCCTATTGGTCTACTCGCTACAAGATAGATCTACCAGTACCATTATAAGACATGAATGGTGAAAGCGTTTCAGAATTTGTGGGCAAAGTAAACGCCTAAAGAGAACTTGTGACATCTGCTTCCAGTTTTTTGCGTTTCTGCATTAAAACCAAGAACTGTCATCGTCAAAACATATTTTGGCAAGTTTTCAGTGAAAGGATCTAAACAAAACATTGATAGCTAGCCTATTGGCAAAGTATTACTACGTTTTTGAAGAAATGACCTGTCTTTTCGTTTCCAAATTCGATCCACTGTTCTCCGTTCTTCACTTACACTTTTACAAGCTTTTTTCTCAAGATTGTTTTGTTACCTACGTTATTAGTCTAGACTCTTCTTCACGGATTTTGCGTGGTAGCATAATACAAACTCAATATTTGTTTAAATTCTAGCGCGCTATGACGAAGCAGAACCTGTGATTACTATAATACCGCTTCAATAGTCACTACGTTTTTTGCTAATACTAATTGAAAAGACAGGTTATTAGAGTTAGCCCAAGAAGCGACCAGTCGCGAAAATTAGAAACCACTTGCGAACGTTGACAACCTACGTGAGTGACGTAAGCGACCGCGTTGCTTCGAGTCCAGTCTAAACGCACCTTTAGGACCTGTCGACACTGTGCGTACAAAATTACAAAATTTTTTACCCTAGAACGTCAAAGGTGTCTACACTATACAAAACGGCGCTAACGAGCCTAACGGCTTAACAGCGTATTCTGTGGGTGGCTATAGTATTGTCAGAGGTGGGCGTTGCGCAAAATCGTTCGCAAGTTGCGCAAATGCACAATTTGCATTGCGCTCTATGCCAATTTTTTCAGCACTTGCGCAATTTGCGTTGCGCTCTATGTCTTTTTTTTCAGCGCTTGCGCAATTTGCGTTTGCGAATCGGTAAATCTACTACTTGTTGCGCTTTAATATTGCAAAATGTTTTCCAAGATGCCCAATCACAAAATAATTTTTAAGTGTTGATCTGCATGTCCCTGTCAAAAACTAAACAAATTTTGATTTTACAGATTTAAACCATGATCACGAGATAGTTAATTCATGCTGATTGCTGATAGAAAGATTTTTTTCTTGTTTTCTTTTTTCTGCGTTATCTACTTTTTTTCTTGTTTTCTTCTGCGCTATCTACTTTTAAATCGCTAAACGTGCTGTATTTAAAGTTAGAGCAATTGATTATACCAAGGAGGATTAGTGTGTGACAGTAATCAAGGGTGCCAGGTTGGGAGATCCCCCTCAATCGGGTCCTCCAAAATTTCGTACTTTCAAACCGTTTGAGCTAGATGAATCAGCTTTTTAAAATGGGTAGATATCAAAAATAAACTTAACGTGACAAAAATTGGGGGTGCCACAATGAGGGTTTTCCCCAAACGGACCCTCCAAAATTCAAACTTTTTAACCACTCACGCTGGACGCATGAAATTTTCAAGGTAGCCTAATATGAACAAACGTTTTCCCAAACGGGGCTCTCCAAAATTCAAACTTTTTAACCTTTGAAAATGGATACATGAAACGGTGGTCCACAAACTTTCAACTTTCGTATTTGAAGCAACCTTTGCATTTCTGCACCATCAGATTCTTCCGAAAGGTGCTTCTCCAGAGCAGGCTAGACTGCGAGCGAATTAAGAATGCAACTGAGTGGTGAACAATTAGATGCACTCAAGGTCATGCACTGCAATAAAGCGCTGCTTTAAATAACCAAATCGTTGAATAAATTTTTTCTGAGTATCGGTGGTGGTTAACTGGTTGTTCACTTTCTCAGCAAATTAAGTTGATTTAAGCCAGATTAGGATTCGGTTTTAGCTATTCGGAATAATTTTGAAACAGCCTACTATTCTAAAATGCCCATCCCTATAGTGGTAGTACTTGTGCTTCAGATAAACTATATGCTGTATACTGCTGAAAGACAAAGAGTAATGTATTAATATTATATCAGGGATCGAAATTAACTTTTTTGACAACTTGCCCGTCAGGCAAATGTTATCAAATGTCTACTTGCACAAGAAAATTTCAACTTGCCTGAAAAAACAGGTACTCTTAAGTTTTGAGGTTAACTTGGAAAAAAGCACTGAATTTGCAAAATACGCGTAGTTTCGAGAATCAGGTTTTTGTCTGCGATTGTTAAGATAATGTGAAGCAATCAGGAACTATTTCCAATCATGCATCAGCAAAAATTGATTTTTTGATTGTAGATATTTCATTTAATATTTAACGATCATAATTATTAATTACCGTTGTGGTTTGTTGCAAACGTAGTTTTATGAACGAATATTTTGGAAACTACACCAGCTAGAAAGCTAAAAGATCTTCAAAATAATCATTACAAAAAAAATTGCAAAATTCTTGACGTTATCTTCATGCAGCGCAGGGTAATACTTGTGGTATCTGAAACAGCTGTTAGCGTGGCAAGCGCCGGAAAACTTTTCTAGAAAAAAAAAAACGAACATTTTGTGCCAAACAGTTGCTAAACGCGTCCAAGAATCGAAAAATCTGCGTGCGATTAAGAGGTGTTAATTGCGATTAATAATGTGCGTACTATTAGACAATGCTTTAATTCTGATAGTTACAAAGTGCTTACTTAAATAAAGCAAGGAACAGCTTTCTCTACGTACAAATTTTAGTTTATTGCAACAAAACCGGGTAAATTGCGTTTTTAAATAATCTTGTTTGAAGTTGTCTAATACGTTGTATTTAGTTAACTTGCCCGTCGAACAAGTTAAGCCGAAAACTATTTTGCCCGAGGCGATTTCAGCATGCCTCGGGCAAGCGGGCAGGCGCTAATTTTGAACCCTGTATGTAGTTTAAGCTACCTCACTTAATAAGTACAAAATACTTTTTGCTTTTTGTACTGCAATTAGTAGCCGAAAACTTGGCCCATGCAGTAGGAAAAAGATTAGATAAAAGGGTCGGAAGAGCAAACGACAAAATCACCAAAGATTGTTTTCCTGCCTACAATAGAGATGCGTGGTTGCAAAAATTCAAAAGATTCAACACTGCTATCCCTAGTTCGGCCGCCGTCGAGAGATTATTTGCTGTTGTTTCTGATATTTTGCAATCGAAACGATCGTCTATGACGAAAGAAAATGTTGAAAAGTTTGTTTTGTTGCGTGAAAATGAAAGTGTTTAAAAAAGTCACTTTTTCTCCATGAATAACGCATTATTTCTGAGTGTGAGTGAGTGGAGCTTTTTTTCTCTTGATGTTCATTTATTTTTATTATTATTTTTTTTGTTTTAGTGTTTAATTGCTTTTTTCAACAATAAAAATAATTCTTCGGTTTTAGGTATATGTGCTTTTAGTCATAAAAGCTAAACGCAATGCAGTTGGTTTATTTCAGTGCAGCTTAGCTGAAGATGGTACAATGCTTGTACTTTCATATTTTTATACTTAACACCATCGTCTGCAGCGCGCTTTTGAAACTTAGATTATGCTAAAATTTGTACTCAAAAACTTTTTTAAATAGCGAAATTTGTGTGCGCTTCTCAAGCAATCAATTCGTAGTTGCGAAGTACTATTTTCAATTTCTGATTGCGGAATTTGTGTTTGCGCTTTAAAACGTTCAGAACTTTGGTTATGGAATTTGCAATTGCGCTTTAAGCTTTTGAGATTTACGTCGCAAAATTCGCATTTGTGCTTTAGGTTTAAAAATTTTGGTTGCGGAATTTGAGCTTGCGCTTTAAGCTAAAAAAGTTTTGGTTGCGGACTTTGCGCTTGCGCTTTAACCCTAAAAAATTTTGGTTGTGGAATTTGCGCTAGCGCTTCGAGCTTAAAAATTTTTGGTTGCGGAATTTGCGCTTGCGCTTTACACTAGAAAAATTATGGTTGCGGAATTTGCGCTTGCGCTTTACGATGATGTGTTTTTCAAACGCCCAGCTCTGTCAAAATGCATTGTTTCTTATGGAGCGAGGTGCAGTAGGTCAGATTATTTTTGTTGTATTTTTACTTGTGGATAGCCTAGGACTTAAACGAACTCGAAAATGGTTTGTTATTGATTATATGTATCTGAAATTGCGTAAAACGGAATGTTGGAGTGAGAATGATAGAATTGGCGAATAGGCTAGCCTATCACCTAGCAATAGCCTAGTATAGGCTATGATGAGGGCAGCTCAGAACGTTGAAATCATGTCGAAAAAAGGAAAGGGTCATATTATTTTAACCCTTTCTATCTCGCTCGCTCACAAAATCGCGAAGGAAATGAAGTAGAGGCCCTGTTCAGAGCCATTTGAGCCAAAAAATTTGCTAATGCGGTAGTCGAAAGAGAAAGCAGTTTGTGAGAAATAACAAAGGCAGTTTGTGAGAAGTTATAGCAGTAATCTTGGTACTTGGAACCTGCAAAGTTGGCAGTACACTTAATTCCAGGGAACGCTTCTGTTTGAAGGTGAAGTTTGCTGCAATGCGGTGTTTACCACAGGTGGGCACAAGTCCGTTAATCGTTAATAACGGAAGCTGACTTTTTCATTAGTTCGTTAATCCGTTAAAAAGTTTTTTCATGTTAACGGACTAAATTAACTTCCGTTAAGTTCTGTTAACGGACTAAAGTAATTTCCGTTAAGTTCTGTTAATTTCCGTTAAGGTTTTTATCGTTAATATCTTGCACCATTTATTGATCGGACCGGTACAAACCAGTTTGCACTGGTAACACCTGTTTCGTATTAGCACGAGTTTTATAGAAGAAAGCGAAGAAAGAGGCTCTTTTTTGTGGCAAATAATAACCTGCAGCCTCATAGGTCGATTAATTATCGCTGTTTACAATTTCCAAAGATTTTTCGATCGCAGCTTCGTTGTGCATTTGAACTTGTTTTGACCTTGAAATTAGATTAGACTGTAAAATGTAACTTCCAAAACACAAAAAGACTACCATAGCAATAAATATTTCCTTACAATCAGCTCAACAACGTCAATACGTGTTCTAGAAGTGAGTGAATAAAAAGAAATGTAAATCACACGCAAATTGTTAACGGATTAACGGACATAATTAACTTCCGTTAATTAAAGCTGAAAATAACGGATTAACGTTAACGGAGGTGTGAAGTTTGTTAACGGTCTAGTGGTTAACGAAGCTAACGCTTTGTATTAACTTCCCCACCTATGGTGTTTACAGCTACTTTGAAATATCATCAACCAGGTACCGGATGCAACAGAATCAAGACAAAAAAGTTCAGAACGAGCTAGTTTCAGAATAATCAGGCGGTTGCCTTCGATTGTTCTTGACTGCAAGCTGATTAAATAATAGAATCACGTCGCATACGGGTTACTGGTAATCCACTCAATTGCAATGTTTTTTAGTCCGCTCCTATTGCTAAGCCGTAATCAGAGGAGAAGGTCAAGCAGGATAACCTCTGACCTTAAACCCTGTCTTGAAAAGTTTCTCTCAATAGTGGTGCTGTCAATAGTGCTACGCTATATTAGCTACAAATAACGTCTCCAATTATATTAGGACCATAGTATATCCTACTTTGGCCTAGGACTAGCATTATTGATCTCTACCTCATTTTTGAAAATTGGCCTCAAATTTCAACCAAGGATTGTTTTATTTTTTTGTTTATTTAAAATTGTACGAAATATGTTGAGACCTTTTTGAATTTTTCTTAGTCCCGTTTGGAGAATTAACACGTCTCGTTGCGAGCCTACGGACCAAATCGAATGGCTTGTCCAGTGTCCAATCTATGACCAAAACTGCAATCCTTTGTAAGTTTGATTTTAGTGAATGTAAAAAATAAATGAATGAAACGCCTTGTCAAATTCAGTTAAGTGTTGTACTGCCCCTGTTAGAGTTAATCGGTTTATAGTTGTTTAGATACCTCGGATACGACGCCGATAGATTTACTTCTTTTTATGCTTTCTCTCCATAAACTTATAGCCTGTCAGCTGTCATTCCGAAACTTAAACCTTGGCTAGGAAGAACAACAAATTAATCACAAATCAGAACATACTTTTATTAAATGATGATTAAGTTATACTTTGGTTATACAACTATTTCATGTTCGTGTTCAAATAAAGAAAACAAAAAGCAACAAATTAAATAGCTACAATTATTAAATTCCAAAGAAATCAGGAACTAGGTACAATTGTTCAAACGAATAAGAAAACCAAAGGCATTTGATGAATGCTTTGAAAGAATTTCGGCTGATCATATTTTTTTGCTTCCAATTCCATGATATCGGCATATGCCCCGCTCTTTGCAAAAGTCTGATGCTGATCTTTATCTCTGCGATTATCACTCTTCAATCTTTCCAGCTTGTAACTTATATACCGGTATAGTTGGCAGCTTTATTGTGTCGTACAGTCAAGCTAATCAAATCTGAATAAGATCAATACCGGTACCGGCACTCGGTAGCTATTTTTACAGTAATTCTGAAGAAAAAAAAATTTCGTGAATGATTGAAGATCATTTTGTATAGGTTACAGTAGGACCTATCTAGCAGATGTGGAGTCCTCGAGGACGTCCTTGGCCTCGAGGACACATTTTGAAGTCCTTGGCCTTGGCCTCGAAGGTCAAGTCCTTGGCCTTGGCCTCGAGGCCTCAAGTCCTCGAAAATTGGTCTGTCCTCGGCTCGAGGACAGCGCTGTTTTTTGAATTGTTAAAATTTTGTGGAGCGCTTGAAGAATTTTTTGAAAAACGTTTTTTTGTAGAGATTGCCTGAAAAATTTTTGTGAAGACCTTTTTTTCGGAATTCGCCTAAAAAATTTTTGTGAAGATTTTTTTTTTTGGAGAGCACTTGCACTTGTGTCCTTGGCCTTGGCCTCGAGCATTCCTGTCCTTGGCCTCGAGAGTGTCTGTTTTCGGAAAGGCTGTCCTTGGCTTCGGATTTTTTTTGTGTCCTTGGCCTCGAACCTTGTGCCTTCTACTCCACCTCTGCTATCTAGCCTAGCGAGCATTAAAATTGAGCAGATTGTTACCAACTTGCATGCAAACGTGATTCTATTTAATCAGCTTGCAGTCAAGAAAAATCGAAGGCAACCGCCTGATTATTCTGAAACTAGCTCGTTCTGAACTTTTTTGTCTTGATTCTGTTGCATCCGGTACCTGGTTGATGATATTTCAAAGTAGCTGTAAAGTTTTTATTCACTCACTTCTAGAACACGTATTGACGTTGTTGAGCTGATTGTAAGGAAATATTTATTGCTATGGTAGTCTTTTTGTGTTTTGGAAGTTACATTTTACAGTCTAATCTAATTTCAAGGTCAAAACAAGTTCAAATGCACAACGAAGCTGCGATCGAAAAATCTTTGGAAATTGTAAACAGCGATAATTAATCGACCTATGAGGCTGCGGGTTATTATTTGCCACAAAAAAGAGCCTCTTTCTTCGCTTTCTTCTATAAAACTCGTGCTAATACGAAACAGGTGTTACCAGTGCAAACTGGTTTGTACCGGTCCGATCAATAAATGGTGCAAGATATTAACGATAAAAACCGTAACGGAAATTACTTTAGTCCGTTAACAGAACTTAACGGAAGTTAATTTAGTCCGTTAACATGAAAAAACTTTTTAACGGATTAACGAACTAATGAAAAAGTCAGCTTCCGTTATTAACGATTAACGGACTTGTGCCCACCTGTGGTAAACACCGCATTGCAGCAAACTTCACCTTCAAACAGAAGCGTTCCCTGGAATTAAGTGTACTGCCAACTTTGCAGGTTCCAAGTACCAAGATTACTGCTATAACTTCTCACAAACTGCCTTTGTTATTTCTCACAAACTGCTTTCTCTTTCGACTACCGCATTAGCAAATTTTTTGGCTCAAATGGCTCTGAACTGGGCCTCTACTTCATTTCCTTCGCGATTTTGTGAGCGAGCGAGATAGGAAGGGTTAAAATAGAGATAGGAAGGGTTAAAATTCGTCGGCAGCGTGGCCGAATAGGTAAAGGCGTCGTTTTTACGACGACCCTGATCGAATGATCTGGGTTCAACCCGCACCCTAGTCACGCTGTTGCGTCCTTGGATAAGACGCTTTACGATGATTATCTCTGCTTGGTGGCTTCGAACAAGCAGCAAATTTAGTGGACAAGAATTCGAAGAAATCCACAGGAACATTGGATCATCGGAAACTCCTAAGCAGGTGCGGATTCCTCCAATCACGAAGTAGTCCTGGTAATGAAAAGTGTGCGGATCGTCCAACAAGTTAGCGTCTGACGCTGTCCGGTGACAGGAGGATAAATATGCGCCACAACAACAACAACAACAATAATATGATCCTTTCCTTTTTTCGACAGGATTTCAACGTTCTGAGCTGCCCTCATCATAGCCTATACTAGGCTATTGCTAGGTGATAGGCTAGCCTATTCGCCAATTCTATCATTCTCACTCCAACATTCCGTTTTACGCATTTTCAGATACATATAATCAATAACAAACCATTTTCGAGTTCGTTTAAGTCCTAGGCTATCCACAAGTAAAAATACAACAAAAATAATCTGACCTACTGCACCTCGCTCCATAAGAAACAATGCATTTTGATCAGAAATCTGACCGAAAATTTGAGCATTACTCATGCGTGACGAGAACGATTAACAATGGTAGTTGGCAATCCCTTTTAAGTATATCCCTGCTTTAACTAACGTAGAAGTTGAGCGGAACATTCATTCCATTGTTAAGCGTTTATGTTGGCAAAAATGTATCCAAAATTTCTCGCATCTCCTATCTTTTATAATAGGAAATGGCCGACAAGAGTTACAAAAAATTGAATTTTTCAAAACATACTCAACATTTTTTCAAAATTCAAATTGATTATAAAAGTTAACGATGTTTTCTATGGAATTATCAAAATTTCAAACGAAAAAACCTAAGTTTTGCACAAAATTTTTGACTTTTAAAATGGCGATAGTGCAAATTTTTGCGATATCCTATGTTTAGCATGCAAAAAATTTTGGAAATAATATAATACTCGCATACACTAAAAAATACTGGATGTTTTTTCAAAATTTAAACTGATTTCCGAAATTACCAATGTTTTCTGTTAAAACATCCCAGTTTCATCAAAAATTTCAATAAATTAGATTAAAATTTGGATAACGAAAACGGCAAAAATTACTTATAACTCGGGATATTTTTTTACTCTTCTGCGTTTAACATGCCAATCAATGCAAAAAGGTTTGATGTAGCTTTTAAAAAGCTTATTTGCGTTGCTTGCCGGAAGAAAACTTGAACACCCCATTTCTAAAATTGCTTCCACCAGAACCGCACACTCTATTTTACCGATCAGAGGTTGCGAGGAAAACACCTGCTACTGAAATGGTTGACTCAGGTTAGATTTCCGGTCGGGTCAAACCAAAGATTATGAACAGTTTCCCTGCTTGACCTTAAGTGATAAAAAAGGACAGTGTGAAGCCTCCAACGCAATTAAATTATGTAAAAATACCTTTGCGGGGCTGAGCACCACTTAACTGAATTACAGATAGGTGGAGGGAGCCCCATCTGGCTAATCGGCCCGGTTGGTTTCTAACGTCTCTGGCCTGGTTCCACCTTTTTGGCTTTTATCATTCAAAACGAATTTAACAGCAATGTTAACCATAATTTACCTGACAATCTGACATCAAATCAATCCAATTCTTTTCTGTGAAATAATTTTGAATGCTTCAATCAGAGGTAAAGTAAACAAAATAAACTAAAAATGGGCCTACATAGAGTTAATTTATTGCCACCGCTGGGGCATTTCTTCAAAAGAGTAAAGTAAAAGAGTAAGGTAAACAAGTAATATAAAAGTAAAGAACAACGTAGCAGTATTTTTCCAATGGTAGGCCTAATTACAAAAAAAAACTAACAGTAAATCGTGCGAACTAAAAGTAACAAACAAAAATCTCAATGATTTGATTGTCTTTGTCTTCCACATACAGTTTAAACAAATTTAAAGCTAACAAAAAACTTAGGAAGTAAACGCAAAAGCAAATAACACAAATTTTTAACTCAACAATTATTTCCATTGAAGATTTTATGGGTGCTGGATTATTTTTTTTTAAGTGCAATTATTGTAAACAAACATAACAAAGAAATAAAAAATGCTAACCGAAAAGCTATTTGGTCGAGCGGTAACGCGTTCATCTTAAGAGTGGGTGGTCTGAGGTTCAAATCTCGGGCCGGTTAAATCGGACACAGTGTTGCCAATGTCACCGCAGCAACATTTTTTCAAAGCTATACTGCCAGGGAGCAATGACGCGGAGATGGGCCCGGCAAATTTGACACATGCTTCGGCGTAATACAACGAGTATAATGAAAGATTCGGTGTGATTTGATTTTAAATAAAGATTCTAGTTCGGTTCTGAACAAGCAGGCATGGCTATCGGTAGTTTACTCCTAGTACGACTACCTAAGTTATATAGGCTAATTCTGAGTTAAGTTATTCAGGTTATCCAGGCTAACTGTGAGTTAGCTTGGCTTGTTTGTATATTTTATTGCTTTTAGTCTAACTCAATGTATTTTCTCATTTTTCTATAAAATTTTTAAAATTTTACCGTCGCACTATTGTGCTGGACCGGTACATCATTATTAAGTCTATTATATTATTTAGCACCGCTTTACCAACGTTCAATACCAGTAGCCTCAGCTTACGACCCCTGAATTTACAGAACTCGGTTATTAACCAGTTTTGTATGACACTAAAAAAGCAGTTTTTATCCAAATATAGTAAATAAGTAGGCTACGATTGTGATTAGTTACTGCGTCCTGGATATAGCCTACTCTACATTCTGTTATCATTACCACCGAAAACTACATAAATCTTTACTCTGAACTTTACTCTATCACTCTTAAAGACAATAAAGTTTTTATTATGTCACTGTGCTTTTGCTGATCAGCTGATATCGAGACAGCCCAAAACATCACTATCAGACAGAAAATTTTTGTTCAAAAACGAAGTTTGATTGCTAAAATTGGTGCATTTTGCTTGCACACACTTTTGTAGATTTATAGCAATCCAGTAGAGCTAACGCTACGTAAAATTGTCAAGATCAACAATGAAGGAGCGTTTTTGGTTGTATTTCTGAGGGTAGATTAGATACTATTTTTTATATATAGACGCTCAAGGCTGGTTAAACTTTCGACAAATTAGCTATACAAATTTTGTGCTAAATGATACTGCTTCTAAACTTATTTGTCCTAACTCAAAGAAAACATCGTTAATTTTGGAAATCAGTTTAAATTTTGAGAAAACAACTAGTATTTTTTAGTTTATGAAATTTTTACATATTGTTTCCAAAATTTTTTGCATTGCTTTTGCATGCTAAAACATAAGATATCGCAAAAATTTGCACCTTTGCCATTTTAAAAGTCAAAAAATTTATGCTAAAATTAGCTTTTTTGGTTTGAAATTTTGATAATTCTGTAGAAAACATCGTTAACTTTTATAATCAATTTGAATTTTGAAAAAAGGTTAAGTATGTTTCGAGAAATTCAATTTTTTGAAACACTTGTCGGCCATTTTCCATTATAAAGGATAGTAGATGCGAGAAATTTTGGACACATTTTTGTCTCTATTGTTTTCGCGCCAAATCTGTCCGCTCAACTTATACGTTAGTTGAAATGACTTTGCTAAAAGCAGTAATGAATTTAGAGCAGTGATTCCATATTTTATTTATTACTATTGTTTCAAGATAACGACTATGTTTATTTAAGAATCCAGCAACCGTCACAAAACCTGACTGAAAAATTATGTGAATGAGTAACAACTATGTTAATATTTGGCACCCAAATCCTGTGATGGGCACAGCGGCGCTGTTCACCAGCTGGCGCTACTAGCGGCACTACTTTTTCGGTAGCGGTAGTGGCAGCGCCGCTGCTTTTTTTCGTCACCAGCGACAAGCGGCAGCGCCGCTGTTTTTTTAGCCGAAAAAGCGGCAGCGCTTCAGCGCTGTTTTTTTAAGCAAATTTTCTGCCGCTGCCGCTACTGCTAAATACACTCCTTCCAAGACTTTTTCAATTCACATTTTCACACGTTACCGTTTGGAGTCTTTACTCTATGCTTGTTTTCACTCTGCTTTTGTTACCTCGTTATTTCAGTTCAGTAAAACATGCAAGACCTTTGTGACGTTTTGTCGTTGCTCTTATACTGTATGTATAGGCGAGTTTTATCGCACATGATCCAATTTTTTCTCAATCGAAGTTGAACAAATAATGTGGTCTAGTAGCGGGTCAATTTGAACAGATAAAACCGATTTCAATACAGCCGATTTCGAGCAGTATCTCTTTAACGAAAATGCAATAATTAGAGTTCGATAAATCGCTAAAAACGTGCAAATCTCAAAGACGGTTTTCCGCGATATTTCCTCAAAATGCAAGCATTTAGTACAACAAATGAAGATGATTCGTTGGCTATCTGGTAACAGACCACAGTATAGATTGTGCACTGCGAATAGAACAGTACAGTAAGTGTTTGGGGGAGGGGGGAAAAACTTGGGCGGGGGGACGCTTACGCAGCCGAAACCAGACGAATTCGGAATGTGGCAGCGATCTGTTGAATATTTTGCTCCAAATCCTGTGTTAACCTTCTTTGGTATGGATTTTGCCCTCAAATTTTGTAGATGAAGACTAAAAAAATAAAAAAAGATCTTCATCGCAAAATCTAAGGCTACTTGATTACGGTCACTTGATCTGTCTTGCTGTTTCATAGAAAAAGGCGTTTGTGGTTACCTGTTTTTGGGCAAAAGTCTGCTAGTTGTGCTACTACAAAAGTTTACTCTCGCTTGCGGAGCTCAAGCAGTGATTTCGGGGGACACGGCTCGAAATTCCATCCTCCGTGCTTAGACGTAGCCAGGGTTTTTGATTGGAAGGGGGGAACCAAAAATCACATGCAATGAAGTCATCAGAAATTTTTGAAAGAGGAACTTTTTGTGGGACAAAGATATCGTAGAATGGAAGATCAGAAGCCGTGGCCTGGTTTGGCACTTAACCGAGAGTTTTTTAAAGGGAGAGGGCTTAAACCAAAACTTACAAATGAAAATATCTAAATTGGGAGATTTGTGTGTATATAAACTAGATTATTCAAACGTATCACAGACGGGGATCTGGGGACGAAGACCCCAGTCGCTGGGCGATTTTTTGGAATTTTTTTGAAAAAAAGCTATTTTAATGCTTTTGGATCACATTTCGCACGTGTTCAGAACCATTTGAAAGAAGTAGATTATTAACATTAGAAAGCCAATTGAAAAAAATTAAATTGTTTCAATTCTCCTTTTACTTATAATTTGGTCGAAAATACGTTTGTAATTTTGCAGTTTGGGGTTAAATTTTTATAAGTATTTTAGTAGTAAATAATCCACTCGAAAATTTTCCTTTGAGATTTTTGTTTTGACATGAAAATAACCAGTTGTAGGAGTACATGTACGGCTAAGAGGCCCCAGGCACCTCAATTTAAATTCAATACTTTTTCAATGAGCATTTCTCATAAATGATTTTTTTTCAAACGCATTTTTTAGCGTAAAAACTAGCGAGGTGGATGGAGGTGAATTGTTACTGAAAACTGTACAATACATGGTTACGCTTAATTACCATGTTATTGCTCGGACCGGATTTACTTTGCGCGGGGCCAACGGCACTTTAAAGATTTTCGCAACATCTTCCTGCGAAACATAAGAGTAGACCAAAAATAAAGTCTTACCAGCTGAGGGCAGGGCTCCTGGCACTGGGCCATATGATAATCCCGCCCTGTTATTGCATTACGTTTTTGAAAAGGTTAGATGAGAGCCCGGGGTAGCAACTTTTATGATAAAAACCCTTAATTTCAGTCGGGTTATACATTTTAAGTGAATGGCAAAAATTGACTTTAGAGGGCCCGGGTCCCCTGGTCGTCAATATTATTGTTAAGTACTGTTGTAGGCAAAAAATGTTAAAAGAAACTTAAACTGACGAAACAATAGTTTTTTGTCACATTTTTATCATAGGTAGCATTTCAATTGAAGGGGCTACGCCTATGCCCCGTGGCGCCGGGCCTGAGTAGTTACGTCAATCAGGCGCGTCGCCAGCGCAAAAATTTGACTAGATACGGTAACAATAAATGTATTAAACATAAAATTAAAATCATCATTTTTGTATCTTTTGGTCGTTGAATGAAGTCTCTAGCTCAACTTGTTCACAAGATAAAGCATTTTTTTGATTTTGGGGGGAAGGGGGCGCGTCAAAATTGGGGGGGTGAGCACCCACTAAATATCAACAAAGTTTAATGAAGCTATTTTTGAGGTACTTTTACTCCAAAAAGCGCTTTTTAAACACTTGATACTGTAAAAATCAAAACAAGTTTTTCTGACACACCCTAATGCAGCTCCAGTAGAACTGTGTTTACTGACGTATTTTGAAGCGGCAATTAAATCATTATTTTTTATTTTATGCTTTACCTGAGAATCAGTCATAGAACTAACAGGCTTGGAATTTTTTTAGAGAAATGCGTCGTGAAAACTTGGTTGTGCTGAACGCAATTTGGGGGAGTGTAGCGTGCGCAAAAAAAGAACTCGTCTTCAACAAGATGTCGCCACTGTCGCAAAGAACGAAAACAAAAACGCTGCTACAATACACCGTATTTAAAAGCAATCAACATTCTTTAGAGTGTGGAAATACTGTGGAATATACTGTAGCTCCTAGATTTTTATTGTTGACAATTTTTAGTTGTCAAATTTTCATAATTGTGCTCTAATTCGTAGTTTAGACAAGTAAATATAGTAGAATTCGCCTCTAAAGGCTTCGTCTCTAACGTTAATTCGTCCACGCAATCTGGCTGGATTTTTATCTTTTGTGTAGGTTACAGTTCGTCTGGAACGGCATCCCTTATAAGTTTGTATTATAGTAGTTTTGACGTATTTGCATAATGAGTGTATACGCCATTTGCAAGCTTCTCATATTTTTACAAACCTTACGTCTTCAGCTCTTCACATTTATGAGGAAAAACTTGGCAATCTTCTGATACATTCATTACACATGCGATGCATTTATTTAAAATTTGATAGCTCAAACTGTGGATTATTTTTTATTAAATCCGCTTTTTAACCGCTTTGTTAATTTATATTTAGATTTTATCTTATCGTCATATTTAAGTTGAAGTTTTAGAATGGAATTATAATTCTTGGGCAGAACAAAAGTAAAATAGGCGCTTGCCTTGTGCCACTGTTGGCAAAAACCTTGAATTTTGTTCTTATGACTTTATTGTAGTTCAATCTTTCTGGATTGGCGAATGCCTTTTTTGGTATTTACTTTGTTTTTCTTTTTTTTTTTTTTTTGCTCACGGAGACCAATGTCTTGGTATCTGCTGGTTATTAGCTCAAAGCAATCTTCAGCCTGCAGTGACTTTTCTTTCGGGTTATAATGACATATCGTAAAATCAATTTGTGAGATCAAAACGTTTTGTATCAATCTTATTTCTTTTTAACCCCGCGGCTTTTCTGGCCCGAGTTATCATGTTTTTCCTCAGTTACTTCGTTTATAATAACCCTTTTTACATGGGTACGTTGGGATCAAGGAGGGAAGAATTTTTGTTTCTTTTTCGGTTTTTTGTTAGTAATATTCTTCAACAATAAATTTTTTTTAAATTAACTTGCCTTTAAGTCAACTTTCATTACAAATAACTCCCGAAAATTTGAAGTTGCAAAAGAAACGGGAAGTTTCCCAATTTTGCAGTTTTCCGCAGCCACTCTCCAAAATCTAAGCATTTCCTGGCCAGAATTTAACTAAAATAACGTTGTAAAATTTTTTAGTAACGTAACTAACTTGGATTTGAAATTCTATGATTCAGTGTTTTAAAACTAACTTATATGCAGCATTTGAACTACCTGTGACTTTGTCATTGCAAAAATGACGGTATTTTTTGAAAAATACCCGTGACGTCACAATAATGATATCAACTTAAAAACAATTTTTCTGAACAATTTTGATAATATCCAACCCGTATGTCAAATTTGGTGTTCTCACGTTTTTTGTTTTAAGAGTTAGATAGGATAATATTTGCCCCCCTCCTCTCCGAGCAAATAGCGTTGGCCCAATACCACACGTAAAATAGAGTCAAAGTTGTGCGATTTTATTTTCTGGAGACAAAAAATATTTAAACAAAAACAAATTAACAAAATATAAACATCTATTACGTACACTGCACATTGAAAATGACTCTGCTCGTTTACGCCGCAGGCCTATCTGTACTTACCAATAAATACTGTAACTTGGCTTGAGTGCTATGCAACATACCTCTTGCGACTGCGGTTTTAATGGCAGGTTTCCAAAATGCAAAATTACGCACAATAATTTAATTATTTAAGTTGATAACAAGACCGTTTCATTTTGGGTTTCGAAACCATAACCAAGAAAACTGAAATTTAAATTCTATCTACTTTTGCAGAGCTGCATAATATAGCAAAGAGCTTAACTTTATTTTTCGAGGGTGGAGCAAAAATGCCCCTCTATCAATTATTTGTGATAAATCGCTTCAGAATAACGTTTTTGCTCTAAGATAACTTAACTTCGGGTCGAAATTATTCACAAATAGGCTAACCCTTAAAAATTTGAAGTTACTAAGGCAAGAAAAAGTTTCCAGCGTGTTTTGGCGCATATTTAACTTAATTGACGTCGCATAAGACACTTTTGTGATATAATCACTTTGATTTAGACATTTCCTGATAACAAACTTTAATGTGCAAAATTTGAACCGTCTATGACGTCATTTTTCCAATAAAATATGCACGTCATTTTTTCATTTTTTGAAATTACGGCTCTGCTGGCACTATGATGACGTCATCTCCTCAAAATTAATCTTCCTAAAAAATCTTGATGAGCACCGACCCGCATACCAAATTGGGTGTTTCCATAACTTTCGGTGTTCGAGTTAAAAAGGGCGGGCATTGGCCAAATAGCTAGACAATTGGTAATTAATGGAATATTTTTTAACCTAATTTGAACGGAATGTTGAGGGGGCACGTAGCAAGTTTGTTTGAAGCTGAGTGACCTAAATTCGTGAAAGTACCATCTTTTGAATTTTGCTCATTTTTTTTTTATCTAAATTTTTCTGAAAAACTGATTTTAGCCGAAGACATATTATTTGTAATGACCGATATTACCAATTACGAGTAATTTATAAAGACAAAATTTTCTAATTGTCGGACAAAGTGTTTATGGTGTCATTAAATATCCTTGACATAAATAAGTATAAATATAAGAACCATGAAAATCTTTGACATTAATACATATAATATACTGCACTTGTTGTTGGCGAATGTCGATTGAATGATAATTGCTGCATTTAATTGCTGGATAATCGCTTCACATAAATGTGATTGACTTAAGCGCAGCAAATTTACTATTAAAATTGCAATTTTTGAGATCTAATTGTTCATTCAATGTTGTTTTGAACATAACAAAACGGCAAAACGTCCTGGCTGAGCAGGATTAAGAAAATTTTTATGAGTAAAACTAAATGTACAGATACTGCTAAAAGGTTATACAAAATTGTCTGTGGTTGATGTCAGGGTTTCAATTAGTGTGTGACAATGATGAGGAAAAACAAAAATACCCCAGCAGTTTACCAAAATATTGAAACATTAAAAAGTTAAAATCTTATGAAACACAACATTTTGCTTTACCCGTCAATGGGATAATGAGAGGTAAATGTAAACATTTGAAAAACTAGATCAAAATTTGAAACTCAAAAAATTTAAAGATCTGAAATCTAAAAACTTGGTCAAAATACCGATTGAGCTTAAGTGCTTGGGAATTTTTAACTAAGTTTTTAGATTTTAGGCTTTTTAGATGTCTAAGTTTTGAAGTTTAGATTTTATTAATCAATTTTTTAAACATGTTTATATGTATTTCTGATGATTTTGGTTATGGACGACATCAGGGCTGCAAACTCGACCGGTTTTTACTCGAGGTCGAGTTTTAGTTTAAACTATTTTAGCAAGTTCGATTTCTCTAAATTAATTTTGTTCGTGCTCCAGTTCGGCAAAAATATCAAGTTTTTTGAGTTAAAAAGAACTGTTCAGAGTTCAGACTGACAAAAATACTCAGTTTACTTTACGACCTAATTGCTTTCGTTTTATGTAAATCCTGTTTTCTGTTTTTGTAGATCGCCACGGCAAAAACAAAAAAAACAACAATCTCCGTTTACTCGGCATGATCTACAAAAATATTTAATCTTTAAATTTGTTTTTGACGAAATCGAACATTTTTTCTTCAAGTTCGAGTACAGAAAAAAAAAATTTTAACTGTATGTCTTGAAGTTAAGTTACTTCAAATGAAATCTAACCAAATTTGGACTTTTCGCAATCTTTTCTAAATAAGACAATTTAAATTTTCCTTTTACCGTTATAGATTTTAGTAATGTTGTCCATTAAAAACAATTTCAAAAAGTTACTGCATGTTAATATCTAACCGTAAACGTTGTTGTAAATAAAGTACAAGCTCAGAATTGTATTTTAAGTAGCTTTACGTGTTACGCCTAACTTTCGAAAATTGTGTCAAAAAGGCAGGTGTTTAGCTAAACTGTCATTAAATTGCTTAAAAAGAGATCGAAAAGTAAGTAAACTTACCCATCAGCATAGGGTTTTGTATATACGGCATACGCTATAAACTCTGCACAATATTGAGTATAGCTTATAGGGAGGTATATTTATTTTTCATCTTCTTTTCTGAAAGTTAATTTTCTGTCACAACACAAACAAAATGGCTAACTTGGATGTAGGAAAAACGTTTTTGAATTGCAATGCGATGTCTTGAAGACGGTCGAACACTAGAAAGTTCAGGTTTTGTGAGGATGTCAGTTGAATTGTTTTTTTAAAGCAAAAATTGGAAAGGAAGCACCATTTAAAAGGTACATTACGAAAGCAATCAAAAAAATTGGAAAAAAATTACTCCTTGCATGCTTAAGACAACTTTTTCGCTAATTTTTGGCTCATTAGTTAGACTTAGCAGATCCAAAATGACAAATGTTACCACGATAAAGCTTCCGAAAAAAACAAAAACTCACCAAGAAAATGATTAAATGTTTGCAAATAACATTTTGTCCCATAGCAAGCTTTACGCAACAAATAATGCTAAATTATTCCTCGTCAGTATAGCTAGGACAACAGTAGTCCTAGCTATACTGACGAGGAATAAAAGACGAATGTCGATTCCGAAACAGTATGTCTCAGGCTGTTAATCAAAGGTTTGATTGTGCCTATAAGACTCTGTATACTGTCAATAGCTTATTATTAATGCTAAATTAATTAATTCGCTTTAACTGAGATCGTTACCAAACGAAACTCCAGATCTCAGGATGCTAAAATAACTGAAATTTTTACCAAATATCAAAAGTGGTGATGCAGATCAAAAGTGGTGATGCAGTCCTCCTATCGAAACGAAGTTAGTGGTGTGATAAGATTCACAATACCGTTCATTGTTTGTTTGTCCTTACGTTACCAAACTAATTTGGCAAACATGCCAAGGATAAACTCATGATTTTATTGTGTCGTTGCCTCTCTTTTCGTCTATTTTAGTCATGATCCTCTCATAACCTTATTTATAAAGAGTGTGATGAAGTAAACTAATAGTTGATGGTATACGCCAATTTCACTTTGATTTTCATCTAAATACGCTTTGTTCTTTGATGCATTATTGTTGCATCATTGTACAATTATTACCGCTACATTGAATTTGGTCTAACCATATCAGTATTTCTTAAGCGCAGACTTAAAAAATAAGGTATTGTGATTGCTCGTATCATTCATTTTAAGGATTGGTAGCCTAGTTTATGGCTTTGGTTTTAATTCAACAACACTAGTTCATAAACTATTTGAAAGGTTAGGTGTTTTTAGAATTTGTAACTCGATAATAGTACATTGTAACTCGTAGCCTAGTTTCAGTTGATCAACTTGACAGTTTATGTAGTTACAAGCCTGCAGCTTAGGTTTATCCGGTAGAGATATCAGTTAGATTGGTAGTCTGTAGCTGAGCTTTAGTCGGTAAGGATTTCAATTCGAATATATAGCCGGTAACTTAATTTTGTTTGGTAAAGATTTCAGTTAGTTTTGCATCTTGAGACCGGGAGTTCAGCATAATTTGTTGGTAAAGATTGCTACGGGACAGAATTTTATCTGCAATTATTTAATCATTTTCTTGGTATGTCTTTTTTTTTCGGAAGTTTTATCACGGTAATATTTGTCATTTTGGCCTTGCTAAGCCTAACTGATAAGCTTTAAAATTAGGCGAAACAGCTGTCTTAAGCATGCAACAGGCAATTTTTTTTGTCTGCTTTTAGTAATGTCTTAAGTAAATTTTAACGTTTGTTCAACTGCTTTCGAAACGTACCTTTTAAATGGTGTTCGCTTTTCAATTTTTGTTTTAATACGTGATTACTGCACCCACTCAGCTTGGATGAATTTCCTAATGCTACAGCTTTGTTGTCCCTTTCTTTTAATTTTTTTTTATATATTATGGTTAATTGTTTGTGGCCTGCGATCTATCGCAATAATGGGCGTGTTATCGTAAGCATACGAACGTAACGTGAGTTTATTTTACCGACTATGTCTTGCACGCCGTTAAGGCGGTATGCCGGGCAAAGCGAATTTATGTTTAAACTAAACTGAAAAAATCTGAAATCACTCAAACATTTTTATCCATTGTTGTACAACGAGCTAATGTGGAAAAAACTTGACTTAATTCAGAAAGCTAACTATAACTTTGCAGATAATAACGTTTTTTGCTCGATGTCGCCTAGTTCTGATGTCATAATTTACCCCACAAATTTAATTGGGACGAAGTGAAAAACAAGATTTTTTCTATTTATTCTGCTCGATAAAAATGGAATATTTAAAAAAATTGATTAGTTTTTAACTTTTCAACTTTTTAGACGCTTGCAATATTTATAGCAAACTGAAAAGGTAAACTTAGTTTGTGGTAAAAGTTGTTGCAAATCCTTAATGGAAAATTTTACCGTTGTTTACGAAAACTCCACTTTGTAAGTACTGTATTAAGTTAACTATAAAAGTTTGCAGCAGAAAAAAATCTCATTTTACATCATTTGGCGCGATTTCTCTCTAGTGACATCATTAATGCTCAACTTTTAAAATTTTCTTCTTGATAGTAGCCAGAGCTGGAGTCTCGGCCAAAATCTTCGAGACCGAGACCGAGACTTAGCAAAAACTCGAGACGAGACCAAGACTTGAACGTTCCGAGACCGAGACGAGACACAAGACTTTTGAAACCAAACGTTTGCAATATTTTGCAAATATTTTTGACACTAAATTTTGGACATTCGGTGAAATTCCGTACACATTGCAATATAGATTTCTAGGCATTTCGCTATTTTATTAGGAACAAGCTAATTAAAAAAGTTATACTACTTAAAAGGTATACGTTTGTTTTTAATTAGAATGTTTTTTGGCGTCGCTTGTGGTTTTTAAGATTTAATACTATCATGATCATCAAAAAATTTGTTAACTAAATGTGCAAGCTACCAAATGGAAGTAAGAATATTTATGTAAAACTTAGAATAATATTTCGGTCCTAACTGTTCCGCTGTAATATTCACAAGATAAATATTGTCACATTATTTGTTATAAGCCACACCTTTATCGCCCCAAGGTGTGATACTATAGGTGTACCATTACTTTGGTCTTTTTGCACAAATGATGTCCTGATGTTTTTTCAGAGAATTGTGATTTTTGTTTAGAAAAGCTTAATTCTTTGAAGAGCGCAAGCTTACTTCCTATCACTTCTCCAAGTTCAGTTTATGTTTGTTGATTTGAAAATTCCGATATGATTTGTTTGTGATGAAAAGGATTTTGATAGCAATTATAGCAAAATTCAAACGTCAAACCGCTTTTGAGGTCTTCTTGTTTAGATTGCGAAATATTTCGAGTTACTTCGTTTGTAGAATGCGAATGCACTCGGCGCAGCCTATCTCACTGCTTGATTCCTTTTTCACAAAGTCATGGAGATTACTTCGGTATTCTTCCGGACACAGAATACGCCAAAGAGTAAAACCGGTACAAGAAAAGCAGCAGCCGTCTTATGAAAACGCAGAAAACTTGCAGTTGTATACCACTAGTATAAGATTAAAAAATACGAAACTCATTGATAATAACATTTGTCTAAATCAGTGGTAGCGAAATGTTTTATATCTCAGACGCTCTCTACCCCTAGTCCATATTATTGTGAATCAAAATACCCCCTTTTAGGGTTTTACATTACATTAACTCTGTAGAAAATATCTTTTTTTGATATATTTAATCCCTATGGGCTATTAATGTATAACTTTAAGAACCCTTGGTTTAAACAGGAATGGATTTGTTTTTGTTTTTTTTGGTTAAAAACAAAATTATTGTGGGTTTTTACGCTTGGATTGGAAATATGGCCGAGACTTGCCCATTTTTTGAGACTTCGAGGTGCCGAGACCGAGACGAGCCCGAGGCTTTAGACCTTCGAGACCGAGACTTTGAAAAATAGTGTCTCGAGACCGAGACGTGTCTCGAGACACTACAGCTCTGATAGTAGCCTACTCTTTGTTTAATTCATGGGTTGAATCAAGCGCTCTTCGTCTATCGAATTAAGCACACCAACGCAGCAGAGCCAGAGTTGTAAGAGGGCTGACAAATTCAGGTTCGTCATGTGCGTCGATTTCTTCAAATCTTTTGGGAATCCAACTCAATAACCAAAACTTTTTGGCGAAATCGTGCGAGTTTTGTTCACATTGTTTGTACGTAGTAGATTTTGTTTGCATTTTTTGTACGTCGCAATAGCAAATGTAATAAAGCTGTTTTTTTTTGTGTCGTGCCGTTTAGGAGATAAGCGCGCAATATTTTGAAAGAAAAAGGAAAAAGTTCATAAAATAGTACCAAAATTTTTAAGCTAAAATAACAGTTAGTTCATATAAACCTTCTAAATTTATTTTATTACTCTGTGAAAATGAAAGTCTTAAAATCGTTATGAAAACGTCGTTTCAGCGATACATAATATTTTCCAAAATACCTTGGCAAAAAAAGAAGCAACAGTTTTACGCAAAAATGTATTGACATTAATATATTGCAATTAATGTTACAGCAAAATTTTATAGTAGCAGACTTTGTTTCGTGTCACCAATTTTTTCTGAAAGGGGCCGCACTGGGGTCAAAATTTTTGCTGCGCCTGTATGCCAGGGTTCAAGTTCCCCACTTAAAAATTGTTTCGTCAAGACACCAACTTTGCCCCGTTCTACTTTAAGGGTGACTGTGTCCACTAAGCTCCCATCCCGGATGAAGCCATTTTTAGCAACACAAAAGCCTTTCCGTACTTGTCAGCGTTGCAACTTCCACTGTCCACTAACTGAACTAAATAATTAAGCTGCTAACTGTTAAAATTAAGCACAATTATTTCACAAACGAGCCTCATTTTTCCTCAAAATATAAGATTAATGCCAACCATAACCATAAAAATAGAATTAAGAACAACAGAAAAGGAATAAATTTTCACTAAAAAAAGAAACTAAATTGCGTATTGATTCAAAAAAAAAGTTTGAGTATTTTTGTGGCATTTCAAGCAAAACTGCTACAATTTTAGACTGCAGAGCAGAAATGGAAATCGGTTGGGTCCACCGGCACCGGTTGGGTCGACCGGCCGGTCGGGTCAAAATTCTTCGACCGGCCGGTCAAGCCGGTTGAAAAACCGGTCGAATTCTCTTTTCTGGCTACTAAAAGACATTTAAGCACCAACCGAAATGTACTTATATATTTAATCATAAATAAAACTTTTTTAAAAAAATTAGTATTAACAAACCACACCTTTCGAAAACACTTGTTGAATGGTTTCAAGCTGTGACTAATATGCTGTGACTATTAAGACATGCACATCCAGAGATGTATTTAGGGTGGGATTATTGTGCCATGTCTCCCGACTTTGGGCCACGGCACAAAGCAAATAAGTGCAAAATATTCGTTCAAATCGCGTAATCAGATTCTACTAAAGCAGGCATGTGGAAGAGGCTTGCGCTACTTAGCATTTTAGCATCATTTTAATCAGCTTAAGAGTAGAAGTGGCGCAGATTTCAGATTTATTACTACGTGCTAAAATCTTGCCGCTTTGAAAAGCTTGTTTCAACTTAAATTTACCACACTCTACACTGGGCAAGAAAGACACAGCTTTTACTTTTTTATATCTAACTAACCATGAGTTGCTCTGAAGTAGTAGCATTTCAACAAACTGCTGGGGCACATTATATTTCGAATGTTTTCTAGCCAATATCATAACAGTTTAGTGTTTTTAATGAAAATAACGGACGTGTTGCGTTCATCGGGATAGTTATTCATAACCACTTTGTACTACCGATGAGTTTATTTGTTGGTTTGATGTTTCGCTTCCCAAACCGGGAAGCTTCTTCAGAACAATTTTTGGCAGTGCTGCCTTTGCAGTCGCAAAAAGACAAATGAGACAACAATAACAGCAGAAAATATAGGTAATAGTAAAAGCATACGAACATCACAACACTTGTACAATTACACCCAAAAACATTAAAATGATGGAGCAAAAACATTATATGATATTAAAAATTATGTCACTACCAGCGTGAAAAAAGGAATATTAAAAAATTATGTCACTAACAGCTTGGGAAACTATGAAAAGGATCTATTGCGAAACATTACGTACTGGAAAAGTTTTTAGCTTAACAGAGATTTATATTAATTGTTCCGTCCGTATATAAATCTCTGTTGAGCTAAAAAGCTTTTCCTGTACATAATGTTTCGCAGTAGATCCTTTTCATAGTTTCTCAAGCTGTTAGTGACATAATTTTTTAATATTCCTTTTTTCACGCTGGTAGTGACATAATTTTTCAGTATTCTTTTTTTCACGCTGTTAGTGACATAATTTTCAACATCATATAATGTTATTGCTCAATCATTTTAATGTTTTTGGATACAATAGTACAAGTATCGCAATGTTCGTATGTTTTTACTTTACCTATCTTCTGCTGTTATTTTTTCTCATTTATCTTTTTGTTTAGTGTTTAGTAACTACCGAAAGAAAGTTTAGTGTTTGCTGCTCGGCAAATAAGCTGTCACCAACAGCTAAAAAATTGTAACTTTATTTTTTGGCCTTTCGCAAAATATCATTAGAAAGAACGTCTAATAATTTTGCTTGTGCCCCCCAGTGCTTTTTATGCTTATTTTGCGTACGTTTTGTGCGGCTCAAAACAGGGCATTCAAACCGAAACTTAACCAAAAAAGGTCTTAAAATTGAGTCATTTTTCCCAAAAAACCTAATTTTTTTTGCGTTTTTTTTCTGAAACCTTCGTTCAAAGTCACAAATTTTAACACCTCACCCATGCACCCCCCCTTTTGGAAATTTTTCATTAGATACATTGAACAGTGAAAAAAACCTGCTGCAAAAATTCGGTTGACCGGGCCGGTCAGAAAGCGGTCGACCGGCCGGTCAACCGGCGATGATTTTGAAATTTACCGGTCGGGTCGGGTCGAGAAAATCCTGACCGGTTTCATCTCTGCTGCAGAGTGCTGATGAGCACTGCGCAGGCAAATAATTTTTTTATGGCTCTTGTTGAAATGAAATTGCTGGCTTTTTTGCTTTCGCAAATTTATTGGGCTGCAAAAACAGCAAAAAAAGCGTGTATTAAACAGACAAAGCGTTGGGAGTAGTACAGTTTTACAAACACGGTCGCCAAAATTGACATCGATGCTCCTAAAATTTAAAAACAAATGAAGCTAAAAATTGACAAAAAATTGGGAAAAGCCAACATTAACTTAAAATTTACTGATGCTTATGCAAAAGTTTAGTCTTTTTTCAAAAAAATTTGCCCATTTTATTCTCATTGCAGCATTCCTAATTTTCTTCAATCGAAGAGCATTTTAGTTTTGGTACAACAGTAAGACTATTTACTTTCTGCCACGTCCAAAACAGCAACGGAAAAACGATCTTTAGCCTATCTCTAGAGTACAACTGTAAACCTTTTCTGACGCTGCCAGTCTCAGCCTGCCATCGCCCTTCTGTGCTCTGCAAAAACAGTCAGAACTTTTCTCATCTAGGCTTCGTTAGATTTACTGACATACACGCACTCACAATGACGAGTTTGTGACGCACTCAAATAAAAATTGTGATATACTGGCTAAGTGATAATGCATAGTCGTAATTATTATGATTGCTATTATAAAATCCTGGCCTAGCGTTTTGATAAGCGGTTTTCAAGATTTTGAGCTAGAAATCTGTCAAGACAGAAAGGCGGTTTTGTCAGTATTCATGCTAAATAGCAAAAATGCTCCATCTATATTGGGAGGTTTCTTTACACTTTAGCCCACCTAGCGTATTTTTGGGGGGTGCGTATTCCCCGTGGGAATCAACGCTTATGCGGCCCAAACCCGAAATTTTAAGCCCGAATCCAGCTGGAACCCTTATAGAAACATGAAGTTCAAATTAGGCCCGAAAAAGTCCGAAAGTTAAATTAACTTTAAAAAGCGAATACGGATAATTGCTCTTTTACTTTGTAATTTAGACGGCTGTGACTAAACAAAAAAACTTATTAGTATATTGTACCGCAAAAATTATAATAGTCTACTAATATTTGTATTTACACTTAAATGAAGTCGGCAGCTTGGCCGAGAAGGTAAAGACGTCGTTTTTACGAAGACCTGATCGCATGATTAGGCTTCAACCCGCCTCTGGTCACGTTATTGCGTCCTAAAATAAGACGCTTTACTA
The DNA here is from genome assembly GCA_963965965.1 of Trididemnum nubilum. NCBI lineage: Eukaryota > Metazoa > Chordata > Ascidiacea > Aplousobranchia > Didemnidae > Trididemnum > Trididemnum nubilum. Next base: position 6,349,558 of record OZ014472.1, read on the forward strand.
GGGGTGGTGATCTTTGTTAAGCATTGGATGGAATAATTTGCAATTTTACCCTAATTTGCCCTATTTTCAACATTGGGGAGATGAATCTCGACCACAATTTTGTGCAGGTGAGCAAATTAAGTGAAGACCAAAAAAAAGGTCTTCACCAAAAATTGAACATTTTTTTCCCCGAATTCAAGTGGACACCTACGCTCAGATGCACACCAGGGTTAAATTATTGGGCGGGGGGATGCAGATGTAGACCATACTCAAACTATTGGGCAGATTCAGTCAAATTATTGGGGGGATATACTCCCCCATCCCCCCCGGCTATCGCCACCCCTACGCTTTACGATGATTATCTCGCTTGGTGGCTTCGAACAAGCAGCAAATTCGGTGGACAAGAATTCAAAGAGTCCACTGGAACATTGGATCACTGGAAGCTCTTGAGCAGGTGCGGATTCCTCCAACCGAAAAGTAGTCAAAGATCAGCATCTGACGCTGTCAGGTGACAGAAGAAGAAATATGCACGACAACAAGTCTTTATTCAGTGTTGTAAAGTATTTTTGATGATGTATACCCTAAGCGCAAAGCACGTCCGCGCAATTCGAATTAGGCCCAAAGTTTTTTAATCGGTAAACCAGAAACCGAACCGAAAAGCCCGGGCAGACTTACAACTATGCGCAGACACTTTGTTGGGTTCTGCTTGCAAGTCTTTTGTCTGGGTGGGTCACTACAATGGATGAAATGTTTAGCCCAATAACAAAGAAATGTAAAAAAGTGTTTACAAGAGACACAAAAATGAATAGCCAGTTCGGGAATCGAACCGGTTGCTGTACCAACCTTTTAATTACTAGCACGACGATCTATTTATTGTTGTATATTCACAATGTATTTTTTGTAATGCGTGAGAATTTTTTTTTTTTTTTTGCTATCATGTTAACCCTGTATGCAGAACGGCTCTTTTGCGCACCTTGCATTTATAAAAAAGAAACAAGTCACCAGTCTGATATACACCAGAGATAAATCTAACCAACTGCTCAAGGTTAGTTTCAAAATTAACAGCTATACGCATCAGTGGTTTTAGTGGAGCGCTAAAGAGCAAAAAATAAAATTATTGCTTTGTACAAAACCTATGGATGTTTAACGAAACCTTGGCTTTGATTTTGAGGAGGTATCAACGCCAACTATGCGTTGGTACCAACCAGTACTTAACTTGTAGGGGGAAAAAGCTCTTCAATTTTCGTTAAGACCTTTTTGTTTTTTATTTTTTTGGTCTTCACTCGATTTCGGGGACGGAATTACTTAATTGCCTCTCAACTACTTTGGCATTCCGAATGCGTTTGGTCAAGAATGCAGAAGCGTACTCCCATGCAAAATTTTGCAGTTTAAGCACTGGTACCAACAATAAACAAATCAAGAAATTTCCGACACCTTTGATCCAATAGTTTATCGCAAGCTTGCTTCACATTTCATTTTAGACGTTTCAATTCTACAACGCACTGCATTTTCTGAAGGCAAAGTAACTCCAAAACCTGATTATTGAATTTTGTCTCTGTAAATGGCGCTAGATCGGGATTTTTGAATTATTTGTGAACCTAGTCTTGTATCCACTCATTTAGGTGATAGAATCCTTATATATTTGAAGAGATGTATGAGATTAAATTTTATGCACAGAGTAAATTTCACGTAGAGGTTTGATTTTTTTACAGTCAATTTGTTAAGCCGTACAAAGACTACCAAGTGCTGATCTCAGCAGTTTTCTCATATCTATTCTCCGTTATTGGACTGGCCGGAAATGGTCTTACAATTGTTGCGGTGACAACGTCGAAAAAGCTCAAGTATGATGTGTGTTTTGTTTATAGCTCTTTTCATATTAATCTTTTTTAACATTGTTTTAAATTGTTTTAAAAGAATTAAGTACTAGAAAACGAAAAATCGTATAGACAAACAAGCACTGGGTGTTAAAAAACCGGACTTGCAAAAGTGCATACGTTCTGGTTTGTGATACTTTTTGTTCATTTTGTGGGTTTTTCGTTGAGTTTTATATATCTTTTATTTTTTTTGAACGAGTAAAAAAGTGTCTGAGAAAATATTCACGCTATAGCTGTTTCAAATTTGTTTCAGTGTATTCTAAAAATTCAACTTGTGAAACAATTTTGTTCTGCTTAGTTACATTCGAGTGCAAACTTCAAACTCACCGCCAAATTAAAGACAACAGTTTTTAACAAATCAACTCTAGTTTTTCACACAAAAAGTTTTTTTTTTTGCGGAATTGTCACCATCAAGTGTAAAAAACTTTAACAGTAATTTCTTGTTTTGTTTTGCTTTTTCAGTTCGACGTGGTACAAATTGATTCTGAGTCTTAGCTTCTCTGATTTGTTCTCAGCATTGAACAATCCGGTTTATTTGCATATGTACAGCTGGGGGTATGAGAAATGGAATTTACCATACTTTTTCTGCAAGGTTGTATTGAAAATTTTTTGAAGGCCTGCTGGTTGATTAAGTTTATACTACTTTCAAATTCGGTATATTTCAAGTGAACATTGTTTAGATTAACAAATTGGTGACGCGGTACAATCCTAAACTATTGGAATGACAACAAGTTTTCCAACAGTATTACCGATTTTTCAAGCATTAATTAATTTTACTCTTGTTTGATTGCCTTAGGATTGATGTAAACTCGTCCTTGCACCAAAGTTGTAAGGGTTGAATTAACCCTATTCGAACTAAGCCTTTTTTTTTTTCCCAGGCCTAAGGTTTTGCAGAATCGACCCCAGAACTTTGCGCGGCTGTATCTCATGAACTACGCCACGTAGAAAAAAATTTGAAGCTGCAACGTGTAGCAAATTTAATAGTCTTTCTGCAAAAATGTTTGATTTGATATCATGCTTTAAAATTTTCAAGATATAATCATTAATTATGAGATGGCTCAGTCGAAAGAAATTATCGATTAGCGTTGTTAAAAGAAACAAAGATTTCTCTTTTACGCGATATCAAAACAACCAGATAAGTTGATGGATAGTTTCAGCATGACTGAATTTCACACAACCGTGCAAATTTGACAAACAGATTAACTGAGCTTGTTGAACTCGTAGTAAACAGGGCAGCAACTCTAATTAATCTGAATAATATTCTTAAATGAAGTTTGCTTAATTTTACAAAGCCATCACCTACCTATTCGCGGCTTTCTTCATTGCCAATATTAAACGCTTTTTTTAATTTTTGTTTTTCTTTTTTCAGAAGATAATCCTTTTTTGTTTAGTATGTCATGAAGTTACAATAAACCGATTAATATTTGTTCAATTGAAACAAAAAATGAATGTCTAATTAATTTGATAAGCAGTATTGTTTGTTGCCAGAGAAAGCAGCAGAGACGTCTTGTTTTTTGAGTACTACACAATATGACGCGTAAAATTTTTTTTTTCATTATCTATCGCAACATGTATTACTGTATTAAATATTTGTAAAAATAGTCGCTTAGAGCAAAGTTATTGTTAATCGTTTTTAATCGCGTAGTTTCAGAACTACCTCATCGTTTCCTATATAAATAATTCAGACATACAGTAGTAATAATTCTTTTTATTTAATGTTGTATTTTGAAACTTTGTAGAACGGCTCGCCACCGCTGCAACATTTCGTTAAAAAGCGCTATGTTTTCCGGATGCAATGACGCGGAAATGAGCCCCGTAAACTCGTTACACGCTTCGGCGTAATACAGCAAGTATACTAAAGATTTGATTTGAACTTTGTGGAATAATGCTGCTTGTAGGAACAATATAGACTTCAGCGATCAATTGGTCTTTGCTGTTTCCTGCCTGCGCGTATTCGTAGCGTTGGGTGAAATAAACCTAAACTATTATTACGTTTAGCAAACCCTTCTTTCGCTACCATTTCTATCGTAATAACGTTGAAAATTTTATTAATTCAACAAAGTGCTAATGATTAAAACGGTAACATAATCACTGATCAGTTGATTGAGCAATTGTGATTTCATTTTCTGTTTTCACCGTAAAACAACTTTTTACCGATTGGTTCTTCTTTCATCAAAACATTACATGACTGAGTGTACCATACTTCCTTATCCTTCCATCACGAGGAAGTGAGAGTGACGATCTAATACTTTGGATAAATCCTCACCGCTTAATTCACTGCCGAGTAAAGAGTTAATTTCCAAAACAAATTATAGTTTTATAGCGAATAATATGTAGCACGCTCTAGGAATTGTTGTAAATGAGCTCTGGCAATTTATTTGGTGTCGCGATATTGATACTTGGCTAGAGTTCAGCCTTTAATCAATCTCCAGAATTATGGTCCACATCCACTTAAACCAGAGAACCACTAAGATGCTAATTGATGAATCAAAATTGCAGTTGATAGTTCAGTTAAACTTCTTAAATTGCAAAAAGCAGCACACTAACCTGAAATTAAGAACTTTCTATTTAAGATTGAAAACAAAACAAATTGTCTCTGAGGAAATCACTCCACTAAAACTTATTGCGATCCACCAATTAAGATCGCACACTACGCAAAACAAGCCAATCACAGATACGCAATCTCGGCGAAACTATCTACAAAATTAATACTCAGAACGCTAGAATTATTAAAATCCTCGAATTATTAAAATGATAGAGTAGAAAAACCCACTTATTTATACTAACGGCAAAAGCGCTCGAATATTCAGAGAAATCCAAACTATACGAGCTTATAGTAACAAAGTCAAGTCAAATTGCAACGTAATTATGACGTCATGAAACTGATGACTCGCGAATAACAAAATAAACTGGTGACAGTAGGAGATCGTAGAACACACAGGAAAAAAATTATCGCAAACATTCCAAATTACAAAAATCGGCCAAACCAGTAAAGCAGTCATGGCTAAATTAAAACACACCAAATAATCATATCAAAAGCATTTAAAATTATTATGTATGACATTTGGTTCAGCCTCAAACATAAAACGATTTTGGCCCCATTCAAGCTTGCAAATAATCATTTCTTTGCGTAAGCAGAACCAAACTGCTTACCTATTTACTAAAAATTAACTATACTCTTTAACGGCTCATACTGTAAGCTCTTTATGATACTGAAAAATATATCACGTCAGAAATATTGAAGATACTGCAGAACTTTATACTAACAAATGCCTAAAAATGACGGATTTGTTCGATTTATCATTTGAACTGACAATTTTAACTAGTTAAGCAGTGAAGTAAATTTTTAAATTGCAAGCATTTATTTTTTTCTGCTGATGCTCATAATTTTACGGTTTTAACAAACAGGCATCACGTTTTTATGATAGGATTCGGGGTTAAAATGTTAGAACTTCGGCCTTTTGACAAATTTTTTTCTTTTTTACTTCCTCTCTTTACAACTTAGCGATATTAGCTTCAATTTTAGATGTGGAGGATCTTTTTTGGTTAGTCTTCGCCTTATCTTTGAATGAAATCGACCCCAAGTTTTTTCTCTTTTTCAGCCTTCTTGTGTCCGACGAAATGTATTGAACCCCAACTGCAAATTGCAGACCCTTGAGTACACAACACGTCTGACTATGGCCTTGTTGTTGGTGTATTGCTGCATCAAGTGGCTTAAAGCTCATGATCTTCTTCACCACCGCGCTTTTCTGTTTCTAAAGTTAATTGTTTTTTACCCACTCATAATTATAAGCGATATTATCCAAAAAAAGCATAATTTTTAATACAATATAGGAATTTTAATCTATTTACTGCGCACATTCTAAGCCAATATTCATACTCACTACTATAGTCACAACTCTCAAGATACATGTCTTATAAATTCTTTGGTTTTTGTAAATTGTTGTTTGGCAAACCTTTTTCAAACTTTGCTACATTACTATGTTATGACGTTGGCATCACTATGTTTCCTTGACTTTTACACAAAAGTTTTTGTTTATTTATTTTTATAGCGCTGATTTGCGGCAAAATTGATAAAGAGACTGGCAAATAATTGTACTGGCGCACTATAATTTTAATGTCCAATCAAATCTTCATGATATTCGCTGTATTACGACGAAACGCGTAACGAGTTTACGTAGCCCATCTCCCTCGGGCATCATAGCTCTTCAAAATAAAGTCGCAGCGGTGGCTAGCCGTCGGCAACAGTGTGTTCCGTTTCACCGGCGCGAGATTCGAGCTTCGGTCCTCTCGTTCCAGAAGCAAACGCGTAACCGCTTGACCAATTGGTCGTTAATTTTACGGTCTTTATTTTAATTATTAAAACATACGTTGAACACAAATTTGATATGAACAATATAACAATATACAACAACAACAACAATAACAATATACACAAACATACAGCAAATAAAATCAAGAAATTATGCTTTGCTTTTTTTCAGCGAGAAATTTTTGAACAGGATATTTGGCTTTCGCTACCGGACTAATAAATGATGATTTCTAAAGCTTTTTCCTAGCAAAGCAAATTTGATCATTATTGACATAAGGAGATTAATCGAGTAACTTTTGCGTGACCTTTTGATATCCTTCTCTGCATTCTTCAATCTCAGTGAGCGTGAAACTTTGTTAGTTTAGCCAGTTCCCACACTGCGCTCCTAAAACTTTCTCTCTTTTTTATCTTAAACCTTGTTAAAGCTAGTTTTATTGAACATACAGTTAATTAATTGTTAATAACTTTCAAAATACAAGTAATAACACTTTCAAATTTTGGTAAGTGAATGATAACTAAATTTGGGACAAAGTCAAGAAATTTCAAATTGTTGGTGCGATTAATCTCTGAGATATGCAGAAAGAAAGAACCACTGGGTGATAATCGACCCCGCTTAGTCTTTATAGGGTTAAACAATTCATTTATTTTTTTTCTGCAAGAATGCTTGCAGAAGCGTTGATACAACTTTTCCAATATACAGTACATTTAAACATAGTTTTTCAAATATACATTCTGTTAAAAGAGGAGACGTGGCTGGTACATTGAAGTAATTTACTGTTTTTCGTTTAGTGTAAGTTTCCACCCGGACTGAAAAACCCATTATGGGGAAACTGTCTGTTGTGGGGGTTTTAAATTATCTTAATTTTATTTAGCTGAGCTTGTTGTATCATTTTATTTAAAGACATAAACATTGTGATTCCATGTAATGGGAAACTGTAGGCTTTAGGAGCAGTGTTGAAATAATAGTCTATTTGATTTAAATTTGTTTATTACATGTGCCTAAATAGAGCCAATAAGCTTGAAATCTGGATAGTGTGTTTATCGCAATTTTTCGTGTTTGGTGTGTGGGATGTTTTGTTAATTCGGACTTTGTCACAACTGATTGTATGTTTACTGTTTATAACATCGCAAACGTGGTGGTTAGTGCGTTCGCGCAATGTGATATCGCTAATTGGACTTTTCCTTGCAGCGACACGGTGTCGCTGTGTCACTTATAATTTTTGAAGGATATCAAAGAATGGTGCAAACAGTTACAACAAGAAGCTGACAGTTCTTAATCATTACCACACAAAGTAACCTTACGGTGTTTCAGTCAAGCTTCTCTTTACAGTGAAACTTCTGACAATGCAACTGCAAAAGAACAATAATTATTTTAAAATATTTAAACTATCATGACTGCTTCAAATCGGACTGTTTTTTTCCAACATTAAGTTTATGGATTTGGGCTAACTGAACCGCAGAGTTTTTTTAGACGACCTGGGCAATGGATACCTTTACGTCTTACGCCACTATTTTGCATATCTTGTGGTTCGCTTTGTTGCGGTACATCTCTATTATCTGGCCGGTAAAATTCAAAAGCTTTGCAGCAAAATATGCAAAGGTAAGACAATTTTTTGATCTATGTTGTGGCATTCCTTTAGAGCCAAACGGCAAAACAACTTGGTGGGAAATTACTTTGCACGCATTTTTATTAGTGCCGTCGGCAGACCAAAGAAAGTAAGAGGGTACCGTAGCCGAAATTGAAGGGGCACAAAACTAGACAAAATTTTTGCACTTTAAAACTAAACTTTCGAGGCTACAAATTAAGCGCAATTTGAAATTTCTGTATTTAAGTCTAAAAAAGGAAAACATAAGTCTGATATCGTTTATATTTCTGTTGCTCATAATAAATTACATATTTATTTTCCACGTTTTCTTGGCCCGAAGACAGCGAAGGGACCTTTTAATTTTCGAATCAAGCTGCCACCTGTTTACTCCACACGCTATAGGCGTTGCACTGTCTTAATTGATTGCCGAAAGTCAAGCAGGTATTCCTGTGAATATCAATTTTTATAGTCTTTGGTTTGACCCGACGGGGAATTGAACCTGAGTCTATCGTTTCAGTAGTGGATACTCTACTACTCAACCACTAGTCTCATAGTAAGGGGCGCAACTAGGTTTTTTTCAGGGGGGTGGACATGAACCAAAAGATAAAAATTTTTGCCTGAAAAAGATCTCAATGTAGTGCAACTACAGCGCGACTCATAGACGGGACTTGGGGGCAGAGCTCATCAAAAGCCAAATAGCTTGAAGGCAATGGCTCCAACCGCTGGGCAATTTTTGTGCGGTTTCAGAAAAAAACAAATTGAAATTTTAATGCCTTTCGGATCTATAATAGTTTGGTACCTTTTCAGAGCCATTTGAAATAACTAAATTACTAAGGTTTAAAAGCTAGTTTAAGAGTTAAATTGCCCAGCACCTTCAATCCTCTCTTTTCCTTTCTCACAGGTCAAGTCCGAAACACATTTTACAGGACTTTAGTCGAGACTGACTCGTCCGAGATTAAGATCGAGACCGCAACATTTTTCCGAAACCAATACCGGTCTCAGTTTTGGTTTCGGAAAAATGTTGCGATCTCGATCTTGGTTTCGGACGAGTCAGTCTCGACTAAAGTCCTGTAAAATGTGTTTCGGACTTGACCTGTGAGAAAGGAAAAGAGAGGATTGAAGGGGCTTTTTTCCGAAACCAATTTTTTCAGATTTTTCCGAAACTAAAACCAAGTTTGAGACCAAAACCGAAGCCGGAAAGATGACGTGATTATTGGTTTTTTCGATTTTTCGAAAAAATTTTGGGGGCTCAAACTTGGTCATAAATTTGTTTCATGATTATATAAATTGAGTCCGATGACAAATTGATTAGGTCGAAGTGATTATGCCATCAAAACATCTTGACGAAGTTACTGTATCTTATACTGACGGAATTGCAGCAACGTCAAAGCTTTTTTCCGCCAAAATGACTGGACGTCAAAACGCTATTACAAAGCATATAGGACGTTAAATCAATGTTTAATTCCTTCGGTGGGCTTATTTGCAGAATTTGATTGCTTAGGTAAAACATTTGTAGATAGCGTAGCCTTGGTTGAAAGTTACCAGGAGCAATTTAATCAGCTTGCATAATTCAGTGGTCTAGAAAGTTCTGCTTTTTGTGAAATCTTATTGTCCATTGTGCCTGATATTGTCCAATTTGCCCGGTTTTTAGCTTTGGTTCGCACCTTAAATTTGGCCATATCCTAAAATACATAACATTTTACGCCACAGCAATACCACGTGGCAGATTAGCGTTTAATTTAAGCACTATTTGTGAATATTTCACACAATGTTTCACACAATTAATTCAAGTTGGAAATAGCTGCACATTAAGGTTAAATCAGCGTTACACTAAGGCCAATAAAATCATTAGTTTTTAATACCATCTCTACAAAATCATTTAATGAAAACAACTACTCAGACGTTTTTACCCCTAGCAAAAATAACGGTGAGCCGTTTCTGACAACATTAAATGCAAAAAATCACCACAGATCCTGCAAAATAAACCTATGAAATTACGAAAGTTTAAAAACGCGCAAATTTGTAACGAATAAAGGAGATACAATTGTTCTATTTTATCAAAGTCAAAAGTAAACATTGGATTTGATAAGAGAAGCTAACTACCACCATCTATATTACATGATTCTCATGGCCTTTCACAGCAAGCCAAGTTTATGTCATTTAAGCAAACAGAAACCGAATTCTTACTAATTAAAATCTTTTTCAGTTTTCACAGGCTTTTATCTCAACTTTAATGTTACACACGATCAACTGATTTAGAGCCTGAAAATAAACTCTATATCTTCACTATCAGTGTGCTATATTGCATGCATTGACATAGTGCCGATCCGCGATTTCGACGCCCAGCGGTTTGGCTAGCAGAGAGATGACGTCACGTGCAATCCATATTTTTAAAGAGCGCCTTTTACTAAACTTAATGCCTCTTACTCGAAGATCGGAGCATGATCACCTTTGTTTTGTTCAGGATTTACGTGTCAATAAAACTGACTGAAACTTAATTAAATAAGATTACAAAAAAAGAAAATCATAAAAAGCTCATTGAACTTTATATTTGAAGTACAATATACACGTAGCTACAAAAATGCGGTCAGGATTTTTGATTAGGGGGGTGGCAGAATTTTCAGGCACCAACTGCAATTATGCTAAGAGGAGTCTTTAAACGAAAAAAAAAATTTTTACTCGAAAAACATCTTATCTTGTCGTCGTACTGAGCAAACCGGTGTACATTAATCGCATCACAGCCGAAGGTTCGTTTCCAGTCGCTAAGCGATTTTGGAGATTTTTTGGTAAAAACAGCCATTTTTACGCCATTTGAATCATATTTTACACGTTTTTTGAACTACTGTCAACTCTCGTTGATCGGACCCTTTTTAATCGTACACCTTCGCCATCGAACACAAATTGTCAAGAAATGAAATTCGTGTATTTAATGTACTGCGTTTATCTCTGCAATGGGACAACCTCGCTATCCGACTATGAGAGCAAAATTCTAGAAACAAAAATGCAAACGCATTACCAAAATTCTCCGTTAGTCGGACATAACAATTAGACTGCAGCGTATACCCAAGAATGCATTACCAAATAAAGCGAAATAATTACAATTATTGCGTAAATTTTATAACACAATGGAAAACAAAATGCTGATTTTTTCAAACCTGCAGAATGTTATGATAGCCGCGTCTTCCTTCCTTTTCTTGGTTACGATAGAATGTTATGATAGCCGAGTCTAATGGGTTCTATCCTTTTGTTGTGTTTATTTGACGCTACCAGATATGCGTAGTCGATTATTGCAATGTTATTGTTTTCGAGTAGCAAAACTACTACTTGGTGTAGAATTTGCTGCTAGGCTAGTTTTTGAGCTCTTTGTTTCTTACTTCTTCGATTAGTTAGGGCCTAGCTGAGGCTTTAGTGCTAGTTAAGAAGTGCTTTTATACTTATTTTATAGCCAGTGAGCTAACCTGTGTATACTGTTAGTCTGCAGCTAGGCAGGCGTGTGTCCTAGTTACGGTGTTAGAGCAGGTGCTCACTGGGTTATTTTTCCTGCTGCTTTTCCCCTGCCTTTCGGTAAGTCGCTATCAGTATTTTTTGTTACTGAAAGACGCCAGCCTGCTAGTTCGTATAAACAACAACACAAAAACACTCATAGCTGTGCATCCAAATAGCTATTTAGGCCTAATTCTAGTTTGGTTGGTTGCGAATGTGCATTCTGTTTCGTGTTTGGATTATGCTTGGAATGCAAATCTGCAATTGAGGCACAGGCAGCAACTATTTCAAATAGAATCTGATTACTTTAATTTGCTGTTCAATCGATTTTAATACAAGTCTACCCTTCACAGAATGCTCACGTCGGGGTTTTCCATCAAGCTTCAGAAATCTGCAGCGCACTAAAAGACATTTTAGATTACAGACTGTTATGCTTCATTACAGTGACAATTGCGAAGTACGAGAACAAAGCGATTGCAATTGCACGTTTTCTTTTTCCCTGCTATATTCTCATCTTTTAATATACAAACGTCTATGTATTATAGGCTGTCATACCACAAACTAGGTTAACTCATTAATCTAACAACCTCGCTAATCGGACATTATTCCCTGGAACAAATAGTGTTCGACTGTGGCGGCTCGTGGCTTAAAAAGTTAGGTATGCTGCAAATAACGATTCTCTAAACAGGCAAACTTAATTGTAGTTTGTATAAATAAGCTATTGCCATGAAACAGAGCAATTTATAAGCGTAATTTAAGCAGTTTTTTGTTACATTTTGGGAAGTTTTTGAGTGATTTCATTTGTTTATTGAAACTAATATGCAACACGAGTAAGTTTTGCAGTACAACCAAAAGGCCATATTACAGCGACGTTATACTTAATTCTGCTGATAAGAAAACATATGTACGTTTGCTTCCATGTGTTATGTCTAGCATGAGAATCATAAGTCATAACACTAAAAAACACCTTTTAGACATTCTTATCAGTGACGTCTAAAAAACACCTTTTAGACATTCTTATCAGTGACGTCACTATCAATAAGAGAGTTGCCACATGCTCCTCCCCAGAAACGCAAGTTAGCGAATCGACACAAAAATAGAAAAAAAACACACAACAGAAAACAGCACACAAAATAAAAACAACAGAGCTCAAATTAGCAATCACGTTTGTTTCGCGGTCTACCGCGTTTGCGCCAGCGAGTCAAGTTTTCTGGCTTGAATCAACAAGTTCAACAGGGTCAACATACACAGGTTTCAAACAATCAACTGACACAATTTTTGAAGCATTTGCAATCTCAATTGAGAGAAAATTTTTGGTGCAGTATGAATAGAAATCGCGAGGAGGAACAGGAAAATTTTGGGAAATTAGCACTTCCAAATCTCGAATTTACGAAGCAAAAACTCTGATTGTTGTGACCCAAATTTTTCGATGTTGTTAGACAGCATTAATTGAATTGTTCGAAATTGATATTGCAAAAAATATCTGCTTGCAATTCATTTTTTTACCGAGTACATCGTTTTTTGTCATGTATTATGAATTATGGTTGATTGTGACAAATAAATTGATGACAAGTTAACTACCCTTCATAATAATCAACTCCCATCATAAAATTGTCTCACATAATAATCGATTCCAATCATAAAACTTGAAAGCATAATAAAAATTTGTAGTATGGTGCATCTAATTAATTTCAATCATCAGTTATGCTGTGGTGTTGTACAATCGTATGAAATAAAATGATCAACGGGAATCCCGACCAAGTCTCCATAAAATCACCATAAGGAAGAGCGTTGAATTCATATAAGGAGCAAAGCCTATCATTACATTCAGATTTATCATACAGTCTGCAGAAAAATAATAATAATCATAGTATGGCAAAAAGATACCAAACGTATGCATTTCTTACTCAGTACTGTAGTAACTAAACGTTACTTATACAAACACCATAGTAACTTAACTTAATGTATTAAACAAAAAACCTGTCTGGAGATCACTGACGTGACACAATCCACAAAATTCCAAAACTGCTATTAAATAAGAAGAATCAGGATTGATTTGGATATCACTATTTCTTAAACAAAACTAAAAGCTTGCACTGCTTCTTGAATGGCATACTTCACACTTTCCATTTTTTCTATAAGCTTAACTAGGCATTTATATTGGTCTTTGATTTTGAGCAGTTGGCCAGCTAAACCACTTTTTTGCAAGCTAACCTTTGCTTGATTTACCACAATTCCACAACCTACAAAAACTTTCCACAATTACTTTCTCTTCAGGCAAATTTTTTGCGTAATACAAGGCAGCATTTAACCAGCTTCCCCATCTTGTAGGAACAGGCTGAGGTGAGTAACCAATATCAGAGAATTTTGCCTGTCTGGTTTTATTTTTAATTGTTACTGCTTTGATTTTTGCAATTAGCTGATCCACATCTTCAAAGTGAGATTTGATTTTCATAGCACAATTGTGCAATAAATGTGCTACGCACATCACGTGAAATAGCTTGGGATAAAGAGATTTTAGTGTTATACCAGCAGCAATTATATATTTCGCGGCATCAAACAGTAACAGGCAGAAGAAGCTTCTGTTGATTCCAGGATTTCTAACAGCATCGTCAACTGCTTGAGCAATGATGTTGCTATTAGGAGCACTTTTTAGAGGTTGACCGTCATACAAGTAACTGACGTAAGGTGTTTCCAGGCTTCCCACTAGAATATTCAAGTATTGCGTGCCAGCCACAGTGCTCTCATCAACAATACGAAAAATTTGTTTGTCATGAAGAACATTTCGTATTTGCTTTAATTTATTTTCGCTTAATTGAAGTGCTGTTTGTCTGCAAGTAGTTTCGGATGGTAATCTGTGACCAATGTCACGAAAGAGGTTTGTAATATGCGTATTGTTAAGCTTGTACAAAGGAATATCAACTAACAAAAATGCCTTGGTTACCTTTTCAACAAAATCGGTGTCACTGCTCCTCAAAAACGTTTGCGAAGTCTGGGGTATAAGATCTTCAGATCAGCTACTTAACGCTTGTTGATATTTTGAAGTATTTCGATGAGAATCAACAAGAAAGCGTTTGTTGCAGGAATGCGCACAGTTACACAAATTGCATTATAATATATTGTTAATAGTTTGCATAAATTTGTCGGAGAATTCTTTAGCTATGAATTGAATTTTATACGCATAGGTAGTAAAACAAAAACTAACAAGGGAACACCATTTAAAAGGCACATTACGAAAGCAATCGAACAAACCTCAAAATTAACAGAAGACAATGCTAAACGCAGAGAACAAAAAAATTACCAGTTGCATGCCCAAGACAGCTGTTTCGCCTAATTTTAAGGCTCATCAGTTAGGCTTAGCAGGGCTTAAATGACAAATATTACAGTGATAAAACTTAAAAAAAAAAAACAACAAGAAAATGATTAATTGTTTGTAGATAAAATTCTGTCCCATAACAATCTTTAGTTTCTTTACCCAACAAATTATGCTAAATTAATAGATTCTTTCTAACTGAAATCGCTACCGAACGAAACTATGGGTGTCAATTCTAAACTCACTAAAATCTTTAGCAAATGAAACTAGGTTACAGGCTACTAATCTTACTGAAATCCTTACCAAATAACGCTAGGTTACAGGTTATAATCTAACTGAAATCCTTACCGAGTAACGCTAGGCGATAGGCTACAAATCTAACTGCTATCTCTACCGAATATACCTAAGCTACAGACTACTAACTACATAAACTGTAAAGTTGACAAACCAAAACTATGCTACGAGCTACAACAGACGAACATTTTTCTAATTTATAGTTGTATCAAGTTCAATGAAGCAGTTACAATTGTACAGTGACGCAACAATAATGCATCCAAGAACAAAGGGTATCTAGGTGAAAATCAATGAGAAAAAAGGCGTATACCATCAACTATCAGCTTATTATATCATACTCATTAAAAACATTTATAAGAGCATCATTACTCACAAAAAGACTAATAGAGAAGCAACGACTCAATGAAAAGATCAGTTTATCCTTGGCATGTCCGCCAAATAAGTTTGGTAACGTAAGGACCAAATAAACACTGAACGGTATCGTGAAATCCATCACACCGAACACTCCGTATCAATAGGAGGACTGCATCTCCATTGTTGATATCAAATTCAAAAGAAAGGGACAACAAATATATAGCATTAGGAAATCCATCCAAACTAAGTGGGGTGCAGTAATCACGTATTGAAATACAAAAATTGAAAACGGAACACCTTTTAAAAGGCACATTACGAAAGCAATCGAACAAACCTCAAAATTAACAGAAGACAATGCTAAACGCAGAGAACAAAAAAATTACCAGTTGCATGCCCAAGACAGCTGTTTTGCCTAACTATAAGGCTCATCAGTTAGGCTTAGCAGGGATTAAATGACAAATATTACAATGATAAAACTTAAAAAAAAAAACAACAACAAGAAAATGATTAATTGTTTGTAGATAAAATTCTGTCCCATAACAATCTTTAGTTTCTTTACCCAACAAATTATGCTAAATTAATAGATTCTTTCTAACTGAGATCGCTACCGAACGAAACTATGGGTGTCAATTCTAAACTCACTGAAATCTTTAGCAAATGAAACTAGGTTACAAAATATTAATCTTACTGAAATCCTTACCGATTAAAGCTAGGTTTCGGGCTATTATTCTAACTGAAATCCTTACCAAATAACGGTAGGTTATAGACTGCAAATCTAATCGCTAGAAGAAGAATCGATTAATTTAGCATAATTTGTAGGGTGAAGATTGTTATGGGACAGAATTTTATCTACAAACAATTAATCATTTTATTGTTTTTTTTTTAAGTTTTATCATTGTAATATTTGTCATTTAAACCCTACTAAGCCTAACTGATGAGCCTTAAAATTAGGCGAAAACAACTGCCTTGGGCATGCAACTGGTAATTTTTTTGTTCTCTGCGTTTAGCATTGTCTTCTGTCAATTTTGAGGTTTGTTCGATTGCTTTCGTAATGTGCCTTTTAAATGGTGTTCCCTTTTCAATTTTTGTTTCAATACGTGATTACTACTCCCCACTCAGCTTGGATGGATTTCCTAATGCTACAAATTTGTGGTCCCTTTCTTTTTGCGTAGGTAATTTTAACTTTCGGCATTATTTAAGAATTTAAATCACTATCTAAAGACAAATTTAAATACTTTATTAACTGAAATTGAAATACCTAGGAAAAAATTTTAATAAAAAGCTTGAGGAACAGTTTGTTTCACCGATCATCACGAGCATCTACGTGTTTCAATTTTAAATCAGCTCTAGCATGTTATCGAGCACTTCTTGAAGTACTGGCACAACATAATTTTTGATGTGTTACTTCACCGGTTTGACAGTTGAATTCATAGTGAACTATCGCCTGTTTGGCTGCATTTGCACAAAACCCAGAAAAGGACCTGTTTTCTTCTTCCTAAAAAATCAAAGACGAAAAAATGTTTTGTTTATTAAGTTTCGTTTGATAAGTGTACTACATCAATTTGGAATAAAGGTCCCTCCTGCATTTTGCGCTGTGAAAGCCTAAGCTAACGAAAATCGGCAGTCCCAGCATTTAATTACCCTCAAAGTTTTTGTAAGTGAGAGCTTATGCAAACGTATAGCCTTGGTTAGCTTGCAGATTTTGCTTAAATAAACTATAATTCTCTTGTTTATTTTTATTTACTATATAACAGACTAAATAATAAAATGTTGGTCCAAACTAACAACGCAGATGCTTCTTTGTTTCTGAACTAACAACCTAAATGTTTGTCTGCGCTACACTGCAATCATTTTTTGCAAAAACCTTAAGCAATATTGTTCCTGCTAAACTAAGCACAAGACGCACGAGTCACAAATTACAATTCAATTGCAACATACTCGCATAATTTATTATCCAATTTTAACTATTGCATCACAATCCATTGATTGCGACAGATATGGTAATCTGCACTAACACCGTGTAACAAGTAGTTGAGATTGCAAAAACAAAGTAAAGAACGTGTAAATAAACTTTTAAATTGTCACTTTTTCGCACCAATACTAAACTGAAATTTTAAATAATGATGATGATGATGATAACTATACAAAATTTACTTTATTTACCTATAAAAAATATTGACCTAATGGTAAAAATTGACTTTTTATTGACCTTTCAAATTAAAAAATACGAAACCTACACCTTGCACCCAGAGTTCTTGCAAAAAAGCACGTCATTCAAACTTTCTATATAAAAATTGACTTTATTAAAAAAAAACTCTAGTCATTACCATTAGTTTGTCAATTGTTATCATTTCATAGTTTCGGCAAAGAGGTCGATTTTTTATACCAAATAATCGCAATATATAGCAACCACAAAATTTGGAGCATTTTAGGCTTAGGCCTATCACTTTTATTTATTTACATTATTTACAATTTCTCTAAACGAACGTTTTCGGCACTACCACTGGCCCTCTTCAGGAATATCTAAATAGCAATAATAACTTTAAGAATCCGAATCAAATAATAAACTAATCTTCAAAAGGTTAAAACATTGCTGTACTTTTTTAGTGTCTACTAGCCTACGTTAAACTCAGCAAGAACGATTCAAATTTACAATTGAAATGACAAGAGTTAGCAATTATGACGAAACAAGCATTATGATTTCAGAAATATAGCAAACACTAAGTATGTCCAACAACTGTCATTGAATTTTATGGTTAAAAAACTTGCAGCAGAAATGATGATCCGTTTGCGTAAAGTTGACGATTGAGAGCAGGAGAGTGTTTCTTGATCAAGAGAGCTTCGTGAAATTCGGTGTCGTACTCAGAACGGCATTTTCGAATTATTTTGAATGAATCCAAGCCAGTTTTTTTATTAGAGCAAATGTTGCAGGACATTATGTGGTCTTTAATTGAACTTTTCTGGTTACTATTGAAATTTAGATGTTCTTGGACTCTAGTGCTCAGATGTCTGGAGGACATACCAATGTATGTCTTGTTCGTGTCACACGAACATGTAAAATGATAAACAACATTTGAACACAGAGCCACAGGTGTTTTGGATTTTAGTTGAAAATAAGATTTGACCTTAAATGATTTGTAGATCGGGATAATTTTAACATTCAGTTGATTTCTGATTATTTTTGAAAATTTGTTAACAAATCGTCGTGAATCTTTACCAAAACACGGAATAACAAATGGATATTCATGGGTAGAACTGCTAGAAGTTTGATCGGTATCAACGGAAGACTGATTACTGTTGTTTTGGCTTTGAAATTGTTGCAATAATTTGTCAAAAAACTTGCTGGGATAACCGTTGGCCTTAAGCATAGCTTTCATATTTTCTGCTTCTTTCTGGAATAGTGTGTTGTTGGAGCATATTCGTTTAGCACGATTTAAAAGGCATAGAATCAAACCAGATTTCCACTTGAGTGGGCAAAATGCATTAAAATTTAGTAATAAATTTGTATGAGTTGGTTTCTTCCAAATCCATGTGTCTATGCCAGAGTGATTTAGTTTAATTTCAACGTCCAAAAAAGGGATGGTTTCAGAAGCATGCTCTACTGTGAATTTGATACTTTTATGTTGAGAATTTAGAAGGTCCAAAAATTTTGAGCAAGACGTATCATTATTAAAAACAGCAAAAATGTCATCGACGTAGCGAAGGTATAGTTTTGGCTGAAAGTTTAAGTTTGAATTAAGCAATTTATTCTCCATGTGTGCAAGGAAAAAATTGGCAATGGTTGGACCTAAAGGGGAGCCCATACTAACCAGTGCTGGGCACCGCAAGTTTTTTTTTAAGTCCGCAGTCCGCAAATCCGCAACCAAATTTCAATTTTCTTAATCCGCAACCGCAAGTCCGCAATTGGACGTTTAAAAGCTTAGTCCGCAACCGCAAGTCCGCAACGACTTTTCGCGATTCTTGAATCCGCAACCGCAAGTCCGCAACTTCCTAATTCTTGAAGTCCGCAACCGCAAGTCCGCAACTTCGTAATTCTTCAAATCCGCAACCGCAAGTCCGCAACTTCGTAATATTTGAAGTCCGCACCGCAAGTCCGCAACTTTTTATAAACCGAGTGAAAAAGTTTTGCAATCAATCACGTCCCGAAGTGAACTGCTCAGAGTTGATTGGCAAAAATAAGTCAAAAGTTGTGACTTGTGGGAAGTATAGCAAACGTATGGTGAATACATTCCACGCAATAGAAGAAATTTCTCACAATCGTTGATTGTAGTAAATGTACCACAGCATGACTTGTTATTGTTATTGAGTTGTTTTTTCGGATGGCAAACTAAGAATTGAATAGCCCAGCTCCTCTTACTTTCAGGCCCAACTCAAAACAGATTTTAGAGCTTGTAATTTTGGTTAAAGTTTTTAAGTGACTTGACTGAGGGTTTTTAGCCCCCAGCCCTCCTGGTTGCGCTTCTGCTTATACAGTAGGTGCCTAAACTGCGTGGAAGCATAATGCACAACCCTCCGGCGAACCCTCAAAAATGCTACAAGGAAGCTAGGGATGCGGAGATTAAAAGCCATTGGATTACAGTAAGAAGCCATCAAATAGCAAAGCACAGTCCGCATTTCCGCTTGTAACAACATATTCCAAGAAAACAATTTTTTTCGAAGCAGGAAAAAGCAAAGGCAGTAGAAGGCAAAAAAAAAATATTCATATCACTAACTTAATCGTATTACTAAATTTTTAATCCCTAGTTTCAATAAATACTCTAGGAATGAGATAATCACACGCTACCAGCAGTGCCGTCGCCAGACCAAACGAAGTGAGAGGACCCTAGCCGAAAATGGACTGAACTTTTGCGCATAAAAACTGATATTTTAAAGCTACAATTTTGTATTCATCTTTGAAAAAAGATACATAAAAGCCCGGCAGCGTTTATTAGCTCGTTTCGCATGCGGCCGGTATAATCGCTTGAAAAATATATCTTCAGGAGTGAATGCGACCAAAAGCGCAACCAGGGTTTTGTTAAGTAAGAGAGAGGGGGCTTGAACCAAAAGTAAATGTTTTTTGCACAAAAATTGTCTAATTTAGGTCCCGTGCTGAACAAACCGTTGCTACTCAAGCGTGTTACAGAGGGGGCTCAGTTGCTGGGTGATTTTTGCAATTTTGCGGCAAAAATAGCAATTTTAACGCCATTTGAATAACATTTCGTATGTTTTAAAACCATATCAATAATTACAGTAAATTGCTAAAATTCAGAAGTCATTGAACGATTTAAATTGTCTAGCCTCTTGAGCCTCCACATACATTAGGTCAAGTCCAAAACACGCTTAAATGCTTATTCTTTTTTTGGTTATATTTTCTAAATGACTTGGTTAAAGGGGACTGATGACCCCTTAGCCTCTTCCCCCTAATTGCGCCACTGACTGCGAACTAAAATAAATCTTGAGTGTGCTCTAAAAAAACAGCTGGTCTTTTAAAAAAACGTTTTCACGTATTGTTTCAGGTCATAATCACTAACGAAATACCGGTAACGCTTCCGTAAGCATACATCCCAGTTCCGCGACACATCTGTAAAGACGTGTTAATAAGACGGATTATTGGGTCACATTTATGTAAAGCAGTTGGTAGCCAGCAATTTTGCAAACAATCGAGAAAACTTCAAACGAGAATCATGCTTGAAAATCATTATTCCTTTTTCCATTATTGCCTGTTGTCTTGTCGTTACGCGATGATCCAAAAAAGCATTCTAAATGAACCAAAATGGGGGGGCACAAGCAGTCGTTAGGGACGGACGGCACCTCTGGCCCCACCATAGCGACGGCACTGGCTACCAGTACAAAAAATGATACCCCAGTGGCAAATTTTGTAAACTCACGGTAAAAAACAACAAAGCCATACTTTGAACCAGGGCTGCAAATTCGAACTTAAACCCAAAGAAAGTCGGTTGTTTTGCCTAACTCGAGAAAACAGTGTTGATTACAATTTGAATCAAGTTAGACCCGCTTCTAATAGCCTGTCTCGCCGAACGCCGTATCCTTCATACTTCTGCAGTCATACCACACTTTGAATATAAATATAACAAGCTTTGGCTCTGTATACTGCACTGTAAGCTTATTTCTCTTTTTCTTACAGTTTATATGCGTAGCACCTGATGAGCACCTAGTACGAAACATGCTGTAGTGTTTTAGCGTATCTTTACCGTATTTTATTATGATTTTAATACTAACTATAACAATGTTATTCCTCACACAGCACCAAAAACTTGATTCATCCAAAAGAACACGGCAAAACAAAAGGTCAATTATCAGCTAGCCAAATCAATATCAATTAACTAAAATTTACTCGACCAAAATTTACGCTATTGATTATACTAACACTATGCTAGACTTTACTAGACTATACCATTAAAAAACTGCTTCGAGGTCTCACTATAGAATTAGAAACATCAGCACCCAACTTACTACACATCTAGCTTGATACACTAAACTACGAAAATTTGAGACACCACTTCACTCGTACTGTCAAAGACTATCTAATTTGAGCTCTAGTTGCAAACTTAAAGATTATGAGATTAAAGGTCTAAAGACAATACAGATAAATTACCACAATGATAGTTCTAGAAGATTCTTAAAACAAGCACAAAAGGTGGTTCTAAAATGTTCTAAAAAATCAACCAACTATTTGCATGAAAGATAAAAACGCGGCATGTATTCGTTTCTCACGTTACCGAACAGCACGTCAACAAAAAGAAAGCGATTAAGTCGAAAAGCAGACCTAGCATTTATGTCAGCCTGAACTCGAATAACTTGATATTTTTGCCGAACTTGAACTCGAAAAAATTAAATTGATTTCTCATGTTTGACTGGGTAAAAACATGAATATTTTATGAAAATAGTAAGAAATTTCAATATTTGTATAAAACTTGCGGAATTGCGGACTAAAATTAAAAATAGTCCGCAACCGCAAGTCCGCAATTTAAACTGCCAAAGTCCGCAAGTCCGCATGTCCGCAACTTTTTTCGTTAGTCCGCAATTGCGGATTTGCGGACTTGCGGACTAACTTGCGGACTTGCCCAGCTCTGATACTAACACCGTCATGCTGTTCATAGAATTTATTCCTGTGCATAAATATTCCTTTGGTTGCTGGCCCTAAGAGTTTTGCAAATATCTCTTTGTTTACAATTGGCTGATTCTGGCTCGATTGGTCGGAGTATATTGTATCAGTTATAATTTGGATCGTTTCTTCTAATGGGATGTTCGTAAATAAGGATGAGACGTCAAAACTTACTTTGGACGTTGAAATTAAACTAAATCACTCTGGCATAGACACATGGATTTGGAAGAAACCAACTCATACAAATTTATTACTAAATTTTAATGCATTTTGCCCACTCAAGTGGAAATCTGGTTTGATTCTATGCCTTTTAAATCGTGCTAAACGAATATGCTCCAACAACACACTATTCCAGAAAGAAGCAGAAAATATGAAAGCTATGTTTAAGGCCAACGGTTATCCCAGCAAGTTTTTTGACAAATTATTGCAACAATTTCAAAGCCAAAACAACAGTAATCAGTCTTCCGTTGATACCGATCAAACTTCTAGCAGTTCTACCCATGAATATCCATTTGTTATTCCGTGTTTTGGTAAAGATTCACGACGATTTGTTAACAAATTTTCAAAAATAATCAGAAATCAACTGAATGTTAAAATTATCCCGATCTACAAATCATTTAAGGTCAAATCTTATTTTCAACTAAAATCCAAAACACCTGTGGCTCTGTGTTCAAATGTTGTTTATCATTTTACATGTTCGTGTGACACGAACAAGACATACATTGGTATGTCCTCCAGACATCTGAGCACTAGAGTCCAAGAACATCTAAATTTCAATAGTAACCAGAAAAGTTCAATTAAAGACCACATAATGTCCTGCAACATTTGCTCTAATAAAAAAACTGGCTTGGATTCATTCAAAATAATTCGAAAATGCCGTTCTGAGTACGACACCAAAATTCACGAAGCTCTCCTGATCAAGAAACACTCTCCTGCTCTCAATCGTCAACTTTACGCAAACGGATCATCATTTCTGCTGCAAGTTTTTTAACCATAAAATTCAATGACAGTTGTTGGACATACTTAGTGTTTGCTATATTTCTGAAATCATAATGCTTGTTTCGTCATAATTGCTAACTCTTGTCATTTCAATTGTAAATTTGAATCGTTCTTGCTGAGTTTAACGTAGGCTAGTAGACACTAAAAAAGTACAGCAATGTTTTAACCTTTTGAAGATTAGTTTATTATTTGATTCGGATTCTTAAAGTTATTATTGCTATTTAGATATTCCTGAAGAGGGCCAGTGGTAGTGCCGAAAACGTTCGTTTAGAGAAATTGTAAATAATGTAAATAAATAAAAGTGATAGGCCTAAGCCTAAAATGCACCAAATTTTGTGGTTGCTATATATTGCGATTTATTTGTTATCATTTCAATTGTCATTAAAATGCATTTAGTTACTGATACGCTACTAATCATTATAATAATCACTTTTTTACATTATTTACAAGAATCACGCTAAACGTTTTCGGCAAAACACAGTATGACCTTGCCAAAGCATCTAATCAAATATAATATACTACCCAGCTGTACTAGTTTTCACATAGAATAAATTTAATTTAAACTTCCGATAACTTTTGATGTAACTATAACTTATAGCGACAGCAAAAGTGAGCGAACGCAAAAACTAATTTTTTGCTATGCGAAAACTAGTAGTTTGTTATATTTGTTTAGATACTTTGAGAAGAGCATATTGTGTTTTGCCAAAACGTTTAGTGTAATTCTTGTAAATAATGTAAATAAAGTGGTTATTACAATGATTAGTTACATTTCAGTATTGGCAATAATTTGTCCATGGTCAGTGAAGACAACCTCTTTTCTAAAGCTAAATTACGTTACTTGGTACCAAGCACACAGTTGTGGTGGTTCAAACTGACGAAAGCTTTGCAAACAGAACCGAAAAAGGGTGCTTTGCGTTAGAGTGGTTAGCCAGACACAAAGTGCTTGTTTCATGAGCATGTACTTAAATTGAAACCAAAATGACTATCCGGCTCTGTCTATTTGCCAACCAATACTTTTTTCAGCCGCTCCAACATCATTAAGCCACTGCTTAACAATTCTGCATTTAGACTTCAATCGTGACAATTTGGATTCTTGCTTTTGCTTTGGGATTTGTTCCGTATTTTGTCGGCTTTGGTGCTATCGACAGAGATCGTTCTATTCCTGTCATTACTTCACAATGGGCTCACTGCAGCGTCCAAATTGAAAGGTACCGTACAAAAAAATGCTTCATTAAAAATTTGGTTAAACAAAACCCAATTTGCGGGCTGCATGCTGCCTGTGTATGAAGATTTTGCTCCCTGAGAGTAGTTTCGAGATAAACTAGAAGAGAAGTTTTGCACAAAACTTAACCAATTTTCTTTTACCTCGTTTGATTACTACCTAAAATTCTTCTATTGTCTAATGCCAATATTGTTGATTTTACGCTTTTCGAGTCAAAATCAGACATCGAAAATAACCAGCAGTTATATTTCTTGCCAAACAACGTTTTGAAGAAACGAGGGACGGCATGTGCCTTGCATTTTTCATTTGGATCATAACATAAAAAATCATTACATAGTTTTATTGCAAAAAGTTTTAGGAAAGATTGGCCAGCTTCTCTATTGTGGGTGATGACATAGGATTTACTGTAGTACAGATACGGGTTATATGTCGACGCGAAAACGTTAAAGCAGCTTGGCAAGTATAGCAACACGTATTTTGATGTTGTTTTTTTACCGATAGCGATAATACTTTTGCATTGGCTATTTTTTATGTTACAAATGAATTGCCACTAAACATAATTACGTTGCCACTAAACATAACTACGAAACGTTTATTTGATTCAGTCTTTGAGCAGAAACATAAACGCGGATGAATATCGGAATATATTGTGCTTCCTCTTTCACTTGTTTGTATATTATGCTTATTTTGTAATTATGATTACACCAAGTTGCCTTGGCCAGGAGACAGCAAAAAGATCTTTCGGTTTTCGCGTAATGCTGCCACCTGCCCATCTATCTTAGCACAAACGGTGGCGGCTTCACAATCTTCCGTTTCAAACAGGAAAGCTGTCATTACTTAATTTTTATAGTCTTTGATTTGACCCGATCGGTAATCAAACCCATACCCACCGCTTTGTTTGTTTTGCGCTAATGAAATACATGACTGTCTTCTAATAGAAATTGAACCAATCGAGTGATTTTTGTTAAAATCTAGAAAGTTGCTTTGTTTGATATCTGCATTGTTTTGCAGCAACCTCTGGTTCGTCTGGTACATTCCGGTGGTTTTTATCTTTCTCTGCTTAATTCCTTTTTTGTTGATTTTGGTTTTCTCCGCAGCTATAACAATAAAGACAGTAATGATGCAAAAACAGCGAAAGGCAAAACGAGGTTGGCATTTATGTTTTTAATGACGCCAAACATTTTGAGTATTCTACGTGCCCATTTGCTTTTCCGAAAAAGTTTAATTAAAAATAGAAATGGAAAAGAAAAATATCTATCATCGCATTCTTTGTTTACGTTTTTAAACTTGGGTATGTTACAAATTAATTTACACATATTTGCAAATAGTGGCTTACTTGTTCTATAGTAGTGCATGTAAACGGTAATGTACAGCACAGTAAGTTGTCGCAGTTACAACCTTATCTCTTGTCACCACTCAACCTTAGCTGCTAACAATTAGATGATCCTCACACTTTTCATTACGATAATCAATAAAATAAGAATTTCGTGTTGAGGCAAATCCGCATTCGCTTAGCAGTTTTTAGTGATTCAATGTTGCTGTAGTTTTTTTTTTGAATTCTTGTCCACTGAATTTGCTGGTTGCTCGAATTCTCCAAGCAAAAATAATCATCGTAAAGCGTCTTTTTCAAGGACGCAACAATCTGACAAGGTGCTTGGTAAGTAAGTCCACATCATGCTAGTGGAGTCGTCGCAAAAACGAAGCCTTTAGCTTTTAGAAAAGTGGTCAGCAAACCTGTTGGTAATACGAACAGCTTAAAGCAAGAACATATTTTTCGGGTGGGCCAGTAATTTTGCTCAGTATTGACTAACTAAAGCAACAGGACTTTAGCTAATTAAGAAGTAAACTCAACCTTTTGCAAAGCCAAACTTGCTATTTTGTCACAAGCATTGTTAAGAAGAGCAGTGTCGCACAAAAACTTAGCAATCGTATTTATGTGAGCAAATCAACCGTCATTTCGAATGCTATTAACATTAGCACTTAATGTTGTTTAAACTTTGAAAGGCCCTCTCCCGGTCGAAGATGCAATATCACAAAATACATTTTTGTCGCAAAATATTCTAAGGTATTTAAGCCTGCTAACAAGCTTGCGACGGACCGGCAAAGGGCCACGGCCAGGTGTTTGTCAACGACTGCAGCTCTAGGCCACGCTGCTGACTAGTAAAACCTGGTTAAAAAATGAAGCAACCTTTGCAAGCGGTATTTAATTTAGCTCTATTATTGTTCGTGATATTGTTATTATTTGTTTTTGCATTCTGGTGAACGTTCCAATTTTCTTTTTTTTTTTTCAGGTGCCTTATAACCAACAGAAGTTATTCTAAAACA
Source organism: Trididemnum nubilum (assembly GCA_963965965.1). Taxonomy (NCBI): domain Eukaryota; kingdom Metazoa; phylum Chordata; class Ascidiacea; order Aplousobranchia; family Didemnidae; genus Trididemnum; species Trididemnum nubilum. Next base: position 6,376,404 of record OZ014472.1, read on the forward strand.
ATTTCTGCTCCGATTAAAACCAAAATAAACATTTTTCACACATATTACAAAAAAAATTTATCAAAAATACCAGCAGCTTGATTTTGGGATTTCGTAATTAACATAACTTGACTAGAAATTTGACGCATATGAAATCCAAAATCCAAACTTACAAGGACAATTAGCCAGCCGCAGCATTTTAGTTTAAAGAAAAATATAATAAATATAAAAGAAAACTTCAAGTCGGGATAAATGAACATAAGTATCAAAAAAGCTGTCACAGCGTGCTCAAAATCAACAATTTTTTTTCACTAATTGATACTTACCGAGATATACCGATTTAAATTTGTCTATTTTTTCCAATTTTTGGTCTCTAAAACTATGGTCACGTGACCAGGCTCCCCAAAACTGGTACGAATAAATTTTTAATCTGCCCATTGTATCCAAATTTTTAACTTTTCTAACTTCTGCCGTTTTCAGTTTTAAGCGAATATATTGAATGTTTTCGACACAATAAAATCGGATTTTTCAAGATTTTGCTTCCTAAATTGATCACGTGACTTAGGATTAGCAAAATCGGTATGTATGACAATTTTATTCATTCTCATGCTGTGTCCCAAATTCAACTTTCTAAGTTTAACCGTAGTTCAGTTACAAGCAAATTAAAAAATCGTTATGCTCATCTGTGAAAGGATCCCTTACGTAACGTGCGTTCCCGCGAACTTTTAATTAAATTTTAACAAGTGCCGTCATCAATCACTTGCAAAAATACGCGTGCATTACTGTAAAGATGCAAATTACTCGTTGCTTTTCACCTAATCTTGACTCGATTTATGGTGATAAAATATGTCGAGAATCAAGTTTTCGTAAAATGGTCAGGCCAACGGTTATCGCATGAAAGATTTAAAATAAATCAAAACCTAATAACAAACACTCGGGCAGCTAAAATTCATTGGTTGAAAACCGTGCACTATGGAGCAGAAACCGATTTTGTAAAAACATTGACAGTTTGTAAAAACAAGTAACGATAAACAGGTAGCATTAACAGCAAATGAAATAAACAGAACCTTTTTGTTAGTTTTTTTACTCATTGTTCATTATAACTTAATTTCAATAATTTGAAATTTAAGCTTTGTCTGATTTTTTTAAATATGGAAATAAATTCAAATAATCATAATCTTTTTAGGTAATTTTTGCTATAATTAAGAGAACAAAACTCTCTGTTTTTATTTTTTTTCTTTTCTTAAAAAGATTTTGTAATAACTTTCGCAAAGGATTTACATAGTAAAAAAAAGCTTGTTTGATTAGCGTTCATCATTCATTTAGTCGCCCATATTACAAAGTTTTTGCAATCGTTGTTGATCAACAATTTTTTTTTTAAGTTTGGAAATTTTTGCTAAATGCAGGTAATCGGGATGAAACCGTTATGGAGATTAGTAGACGGAAGAAGGAAAACCAAATGATCATACAACTTCTTATGATTGTAGGATCTTTCCTCCTGGGTTACTTTCCACTTTTAAGTAAGTATTCTATCTTTTAGTTTTCAAGTAAGAAAAAGTTTATAAGAGGACCGTATAACTACTAAGGAACGTCCTGAGCCCCAATTAGGGATTGCTATTTTTGCTCCTGCCGGCCCTGGAGGGGGGAGCAATCTTTGATTATAGTCGGGGTGGAAAATATAAATTTTGTCACAAACTGATGAAATATACTGTACTGTTCTTTCTTTTGACCGTTTTCACTGCAATAACTAAATAAACTATGCATCATGGCTGTAGCGTAGCAGCCAATTGACGATTCTGGCTCTGCGGCAGGGGCGGCAGGCTGCTAGGGGGCGGCAAAATGAGGCTTTGAAGTGACAGTAAGCAAAAACACAAAAAACTAAAAGAAGAAAATGATTTACAAAGAGGCAGCTAGCATACATTAAAAAGCTTAAATTTTGAGTTGCTTTTTGTTTGGAGTTGGATAGAAGCAATGTATTCAGTGCTGTCGCTACGGGAAGGCCAGGAGGGCGTGCCACCTTAACGACTGCTTGTGCCCTCCCCCTTTTCGGCTTACTCAGAACACGCTTTTGGAACATCATGTATCGAAAAGACAAGAGGCAATAACAGAAAAAGAAATAATAACGCTCAAACATAATTTTCTCAAACTATCCCAATTCTGGGTAAAGACCTGTTTTTTTCTTCGGTCTTCACCTCCAAAACAGCCCCCCCCCCCCCCCCATAGCAAATTTCTGGCTGCGCGACTGAGCACGGAGCCTAAATTCGACAAGTTTTTAGCAAAAAAATTTACTTTTGGTTTAATTCTCCTCCATCTTTGCAAAATACTGGTTGCACTTCTGGTCACATTCACTGCTGCGTACAGATTTTTCAAGCAATTATATAGGCCGGATACGAAACGAGCTAAAAAAACGCTGCCCCTCTTACACGTCTCTTTTTTCAAACATGAATACAAAACTTTCACAATAGCGCATAATCTGTTGCCATAAAACATCAGTTTTTATGCGCAAAAGTTTAGTTTATTTTAGTGCCCCGTCACTTTTGGCTAGTGCCCCCTCACTTCGATTACTCTGGCGACGGCACTGGCTGTAATCCGTCTGTTGTTCAGTTTATCGTAACTTTATTACGTCATAAATCTGTTGTTATAACCAACGATTCGTTTTCTCTGTCTCAGCCGTCAGCACTCCGTAGTAGTTTCTGTAGTCAGATCTTGAATGTAGTAAAGCTCAGATGTTGATGTATTTTGTTGTTTTCGCGATGGGAAAAGCACTTTGCTAGCTGCGGAAATTGACAGATTTAAGAGGCTGGTGCTAAGCAATGAAGCCACGTTTGATCGTAATGCAGCAGCGTTTGGTTTTACAGTGGCTAGCAAAATCATGCTTACTTGATTCGAAACCATATTTATGCTTGTGTCAGAAACTCTATCTTGCCATTTGTCGGAGTCACTCTCCAATCGATGACGCTACAATCAAGTATCCTCAAACGAAAGATATATGGAATTGATAGCCTAATACGTCAACAGACCACAATTGCTTATGGGTTGTTCAACCGAGCCGGTTAATCGCGATCGGAGCGCGCTCCTATTGACCCGCCACACGATTGTGTTTCAATTGCGAGCAGTGAGAGGAGTTTCTTAAAGCTCAAAATGATAAAGACGTGTTTACGTTCTGGCATGAACTATGATCGGCTATCGGCTTTATCGATTCTTTCTATAGAAAGAGAGTACGTTAAAAAACTTGATTTTTAAGATAATGGCCCTGATTTTGCTTCGGCGAAAGCTCGAAAAGTTCAATTTTGAGGCGGTTATTGATCTTTTATTTGCCTAATACAAGGATTGTGTTAACCATTAATTTGACGTTTATTTTTGACCTTAATCTTCAGACATTGAGGCTTCTTTCTCAAGCAATATAGAACTTCTCAAACCCGGCACATTATTTGTAATTATTTTATAGAAAAGATTGCTTGAATGTAAAACTGTTTCAAAATTTACATGGTCTACTTAAAGCAGAATTTTCAACGAAAGTCAGGAGCGGTAACGTATGCTCCTACGCCGCTGCATCGTGGGACTTCACAATTTATTGTGTTTATAAAGAAACAATCGTTTAAAGAATTGCAACTGATTGTGGACATGGAGTACTTTACTACAAGCCGTATCAATGTGTGAATGGCAATAATTTTGGGGGGTCATACTGCAAACGTTCAGAAAATTAATCAAAATTTAAAGAAACAACAAGTTGCATTTTTCTCACTATGACTGGAAGCGGAAATTTGACTTTGCCGTTAAATCTCAGTTTTAAATTTCCTCTTTGCAAAGGATTTGCAGTAAATTGAATGTAGACTGTGTGCACGATTGTGGAAATATATTGTCTGAATTGTAAAATCAATATTTGACAACTCCTATTGAAATATAGTGCAGGGTTCAAACAAATTTCTCCTTTAATAACTCGAGTCGAATCGCTTGGGTATGTTTACTTGAGTCGAGTTTGTTTGAGCAAAAGTGACTCGAGTCGTTGTCGGAAAAAATAGCTCGAGTCGAAACACGATTCATTCACGAAAAAGTAAACTAATAACTAAAATGAAGTTTTACTTACTTCGGGAGTCGGGACTCCGCTTATTGTGATGAATCCAGTTCTCAAAATTGAATTCATTTATCCACCATAAATAAAACTGTAAACAAGTGTTCTTCTAAAAGAAGTTTGATTTTTTATTGTTAATTTTGAATACAACTCTAAGTATGACTGGAGTCAAGGATCCAGCCTAAATTGTTGGCCTGGTCGTTGCCTTGCTACTACCATTGTTAGCAACGCAGTTGGATCCCAGCTGAAGGCGACCATGCATTGCCACATTTCATTGCAAACTAATTTGAAAAACAACCTTAAATTCAATGTTTTTATGAAATATCTGAATCTTGGGATTGAACCAAAAAATTCTTCTACAAATTTTTTGATAGAATTTTTTCGTTTTTCTTAGACAAATGCGCTCAATCAAACAGTCGCTTAGAAAAAAAATAGTCTAACTGTCCATTAAAAATTCGCTGATAATGACTTCCCTTTTTACTGTTAAAAATGCATTACTGCTACATAACTTATCCTGACGTTTCTATTTGTCTCGGAAAAGAGCATGATAGCATCTACTAGCAAATGGCGTTAAAATAGGTAATTTACTAAAAAGAACTTACCAAAATCTTCCGACGGCTGGGGAATTCGCCCTTAAGCACTCAAGGTTCTGCTTCCAAGCCCCCGCCTGCAATATACGTGAGATTTAACAGTTTGCTCAAACTTGCTAAATACGTTTTTCAATCACTGAAAAGTAGATTTTTAGGTTCAGTCCTCTTCTTAAGCAAAATCTAGGCTACGCGCGCATGTGTATTTCTGGCCGAGTTTTTCGGGACGAGTTCGGGCTTAACATTGACAATTGTCTGGCTTAATGCGGGCTTGGCTTGCGCGCTTGCTCGGTGCTTTAGCTTTTTGGATGCTATAAATGCGTAATAATTAGGGCGATTCACGGTCAATAAAGTCAGTTTTTTTTGGATGTAGAGAATAACTCTAAAAATGTGGAAACAAAATTTTACGGTCGTAGGATCAGTATTGACGAAGATATAAAGTCAATAAAAGTCAATTTTTTTGTTTTTAGGTCAATTTTTTTTAATTAGGTCAATTTTTGCTTTCTTGCTTTTTTGCTCGATTCTACTTTATGCTGAAAAAGAGATGAATCGTCAGGAAATTTCTCCAACTGTTTACGGCTTACTCCAACATTGCCAACCCACAACGGCTTCAGTGGAACGCAGCTTTTCGATGCTAAATAAGCTGCTGGCCAAGGACCGAAACTTTCTGCCAGACAACGCGCGGCATTATATGTGCGTATATGTGATCCCACTAAGCTGATTTCTTACAGCGAATCGGCGATTTGTCGGAGCAAGGGCAAATAATTTTTGGCAATATAGTAAACATAGCTTTAAAAACTCGAGAAATTTGTGGAAATATGACACTTGGTATGCTTTACTACTTGATAAGTTTGATAAACATCTTCTTAAAGCTTTGGGCACAACTGTTTAAAGAAAATTTGGGCACTCGCCGATTAGCCATAAAGTTAGAGGGAAAACAGCATTATAATCTAAGCACTAACTGAAGTGACTTTGGTGTTTTTTTTCTTATGGACTGGCTCTTTCATTTCGTTTTTTCGTTAGGTCTATAAAATCAATTTTTTGATAAAATAAGGTCAATTTTTTGAGATTTTTAGGTCAATAAAAAATCGCCCTAGTAATAATACTAACTTTGCGACACTGAATGACAACTTTGTTTCAGCATCATGTATGTGATTATTATTACACAAATACTATTTTTACGATTTAATTAATCAGCAGTAAGTGGTGATATTTCAACCGCATTCGAGATATGCACAGATTTTTTAGACAAACTTAACTTTTGGACTTTTTCCGGTCCTGGTTTTGGCTTCAAATAACTATTGGGGCCGAGTTTGCTTATACTTTCGCATTCGCGCCTGTACTAGTCCGCTTGTTTATAACTCCGACTAGTTGGTCATGCATGATACGAGTACTAGTTGCTGCCGCAAAAACATTAGCTTTTGTAAAATCTAAACTGATCAAAAAATCTCTTCGAAGCTTCATGACCCAAAAGAGACTTAGCTGTTAGGTTCTGCTAGCAATAGAAATAAATTACATGAAATGTGGACTTTCACGTAGCTACTTTATAGTAACGCTTGGTATAGCAATTTTTTAATTTTGAAGACAGTTTAGGCTGAGAATACCTTAAAGAAATTCCGCTTGACATAGGTTTTAATAAAGAAATTAGAACAAATCAAAGTAATAAAAAGGTGCCCTAAACCATGTTTCACTGCGAGTGTTCTCCTTATTCGCAGCATCAGATTTAATTTGTTTGACTCCTTACAATTGGCAACCCTGCGTTTCAAACTTTCGTGACATCAAAAAAGAATAACTAAGCAAAATTTTTTGCAAAATAAGCTACACATATTTAATGGGTTGTCAATGGTACGGAGTCAAACGGATTAAATCTATCTTTTCCAAAAAGGAAATTGTGGAACACAGTTTAGAGCACGTCTTTGTTACATCAAGTAGTACTTCTTTCCTCAATAAAACCAATTTCGAGCCATATCTACTTGTTTTAAAGATGCGTCAACACTGGACAAAAAGTTCAGCAACCGGTCGCAAACTTTGCGAGCGGTTGCTGAACTTTACACAAAACCGTTGGCTAATTTTAAGCAAGCGTCGTAATCAACCACTCGCGAAGGTCCCAAACCTTCGCTTCGCGTCAGCTTCAAACGTACCTTAACTTTTTTCTTTTAACAGCCCACGCGTTGATCTCAATGGGCACGGAATACACTACTGACCAAGCAGTCTGGGATACTCAATGGAAAAGAGGCATGACCTCATATCTGCTACTTCGTTTGAGTGAATGCTTAAACCCAGTGTTTTACAATGTTTCATCTAGGTGAGATTTGTGCAATTATAGTTAGTTACTGTTAATCATATTTAGTGGCTTGGACCGTACCATAAAATTAGGCTTATATCAAAGTACAGTTCATAGGAGTAGTCAGAAAGAGGAGGCCGAGAGTCTCGCCCTCCCTCCGCAATTAAAATGCCACCAATGATAAAAATAATGATTACCAAGCGTATTCTTTCTTTGGTTTCAATTTCATTTAGGATTTTTTTGCAAAACAGTACAAGTGTGTAACATTAATTAACAATAATATTAATATGACAACCAAGAATCTCGGCCCCCCTCAATTCAAATTTTTGCCAACCAATATAATGTATAACTCGGAAAAAATAAAGGTTTTGTCCTAAAAGTTGCAACATCAGCAGGCCCTCATCTACTCTTTTTATGAGCTTAATGCAATAACATGATTGAACTAACCATCTATAGTACCAACTTCAAATAACAATCCACACAAAATACTTTGAAAAAAATTAGCAAAGGGATATGCTTATTGAACAAATTACTAAATATGAATCGAGAGGGCTTGGGGCTCGCCCCTTGGTCGCACATGTACTCCTAAAACTGATTGTTTTCATCACAAAACAAAAATTTCCTACAGGCAAATCTTTGAGTGAGTTTTTATTTACTGCTGCTAAAAATATTGCAGGAGGCAGTGTAACTTGCTTCTCCCATTTGGAGCAAGCCACAAACTTTAACCACACAATACAGTTTGCAGCGTATTTTAGACATGACCTGTAAGTAGCAAGAAAATTAAACAATTTAAGTTTTTTCAATAGGCTTTCTAATCTCAGAAAATTAGCTACTTAAATCGCCGCTATGAAACGTGCAAAATGTGATCCGAATGGCATTAAAATAGCTATTTTTCCAACAAATTCCAAAATTCGGCAGACCCTGGGCTGTGATTCGTTTGAGTTACATTAGTTTGCTCATTGCGGCTCCCATTTTAGCAGAGCTGGGAACCCGCTACTTAAAAAGTAGCTCCGCTACCGCTGCCGCTATTTGACAAAAAAAGCAGCGGCGCTGCCGCTGGTCGCTACTTAAATAAAAAAGTAGCGCCGCTTCCGCTACTTGCATACAAAACAGCGGCCGCTGCCGCTACTTTAGATAAAATATCTAGCAAAAAGAACGATGGCATTCGAATACGGTACCCAATAGTGAAATTTCAACTTTGTTTGCGAAAGTTACAATTCAACCTTTTAAAATATTGATGCAGGCTGCAATCGGCATTAGCAGGCTTAAACGGTAAACAAGTAAGCAACTCACAATTCAATTGCTTGTTGGCATGCTCCTTTCAAAAAAACAAGCATTTTAGAACGCTGGTTGGTCAAACCAGCGCTTTAGAAACTACTTTAAGAAGTTACCCTTGTAAGTTACAGTAGGAAGTCAAATTCTTGTCGCATTTTCTACACAAACAAAAGGCAATAAGCAAAAGTTTAAATCACTAAGGTAAGGTTTTAACACGATAACATACAGTATTCAGCTTCTGTCCCGGCTCTTATAACTCTGAAGTAGTCAGTGTTCTTATCACACGCTCTGCCCTCAACCACTAAAATAATTCCTTGTATAGAGATACGACAGGAAAGTTTATCAATCAACCGAGTTACAAACATTTCTCGGAATTTTGTAGAAATGGTTGGTGATTAACATTCCTCCGGTGATTTTAACCAACTTTGATAAAAAGCAGATTGAGCAGTTAAGAACTGGTGTTTATGAACTCGGAGGAGATACGTACGCAGTAATGACATATTCTATAGCGCGGGTAACATGCTATTCGCTGCTATATACAATATACATACGTGCTAAGTAAATGATTCACAATGCGATTCACGTTACACGTATTATTTTAACCAGTATAACTCCATAACTAAATTACATTTCAAACTTATTTATTACCGGTACTTAGTTCGAGTTATTAGTTCAATTCTCAGCGCACTATAAATTTAATTCTCAGTATCACTGTTCACTGTTGCAGCAAAATTTATTTTGTTATGCATTGATGTATATACTGTCCTTATTGTAGTGCACGAACTATACCATGGTCTATGAGCAGAAAGCCAACAAATCATTTGTCCTACTAAACCCCAACATTTTGGGGAAATATTGCGAAAAACCGTCTTTGCGATCTGCAAGTCAGGCCCGGCGCCAGAATAGCGTGACTGGGGTGGGGCATAATCAAATTTGGGGGGGCACAAAAACTTTAATATTTCGAATCCGAAAGTGTGGACCAAAAAACAAATATCTTCATCGCGAAATTTCACGAAATCTGGGGTAAAGACCCAAAAAAAAAGGTCTTCATCTCGAAATATGCGCGGATTTTCACGAATTTTGGGGTGAAGAGAAAAAAAAGCTCTTCAATTCAAAAAATGCGTGAATTTTCATGAATTCCGGGTTGAATCGACACAAAAAAAAGGGTCTTAATTACAGAATCTGCGAAAAAACAGTTCTTGCTCACGAATTACTGGATGATAACCAGTATCTTGGGACTCTCAGGCCTCGAACTACACTCCAGTGGCAACGAGCCCGCTACTTTCTTTAAAGCACAATCCTCGCTTGGGGGTACAATTCTCGTTTGGGGCGCGCAAGCAGTGATTAGGGAGGCACGGTCCCGGATAGCTCCCCGTGGCGTCTGGCTTGCGTCAAGTTTACTACAATTTATCGAACTGTAACTATCGCATTTTTGTTAAGGAGATACTGCTCGAAATCGGTTTTATTGAAGAAACCAAAACTATTTCAGGTAATAAAGAGGTACCCCAAACCTTTTTTCACAATTTCTTTTATTTTTGAAAATATGATGTAATTTGTTTAATTCCGTACCATTGTCAACCCTACATTCGCAATTTTGTGGCATTACAAAAGGCATAATTTTGCAAAAATTTTTGTAAACTAAAAAACGTCATTACCATCTAGTAGCAGTGAGTAGCTTAGCTATCACCAAATCTGAAAACTTGGCTATTGTCACTGGAACCTGTAAACCTTGGCCACAGTATATCAACTATACAGTATGTTCACTCCATTGTCAAAAATGTCCAGCATTTTTTTGCCTGTGTTGCGTCATAAGGACGTTTTTGGGTGGGTCACGTCACTACATGGTGAAAAAAATGTTTCCAATTTTTTTCGATTATTTTAATAGTGTATATTTTTTAAAAAATCTTTGGGGCTTTTTATTTGAATTAATAGGCTTTGCGCTTGAGGAAAGCGCAGTGGGCGAGCGAATTGTTACATTTGTGCTTTTTCAATTCTTAGAAATCGGCATGAAGCATGCTCGAAGATGTCGGGAGCCCACTATGACGTCATAATGCTTGTTAGAAATATACTAATTTCAAGTGATTTAGTGCAATCGTTGATCTTAAGTCAAAGCAAGGTCTTCTTGGCTGCTCCAGGTTTTTTATCGAAGTAGACGATGGACGAGATGCATTTGTGATGTCATAATGCATATACATATTGTTTAATTTCCTATTCATGCTTGCTATTGGACTGCCTGATTTAGCCAAATGCCAATATTGAATATCTAAATGAAAAATAGCTAAAAGAAATAAATCGGATCGAGTGAAAGATGTAATCGGGAGACCACTATGACATCACAAAGCTGTTACAAATTTGCCAATGTCAATTGATTTGGCTGCAACATAATCCATCATGCAGTACAAGGATTTGGTTGCAGCTAAGTTTTATAGGGAGTAAAAAGGGTCGTGATCAACGCTTTCGTGTGTGACGTCATAATCTATTTAAGTTTTGTTTCAATTTCCTGTTCAAGCTTGCTGTAGAACAGTTGCACTACAAGCTAACATAAGCATTGAATAAATTCAAGATAGTAATCAAAGTATGTAGTCGGGAGACCACTATGATGTCATATAAGCTGTTACAAATTTGCGAGTTTCGACTGATTTGACTGCAATTATTATCCATCATAAATCATAACAAGGTTTTGCTTGCAGGATGCAGATGATTTTATATCGAGTAGAAGGAGTCTAGATCAACGCGTTCGTGTGTGATGTCATAATGCATTTACGTTTGATCATATTAATTTGTTTACTGCTTGATCATAATTCATAACTTATCATTATTTTAATTTGTATACAACAGTACAACAGTAATAAATACCTGAGGTGGAGTCGAGGACACAAGGCTCGAGGTCAAGGCCAAGGACACAAAAAAATCCAAGGCCAAGGACAGCCTTTCCGAGGACAAACACTCTCGAGGCCAAGGACAGGAATGCTCGAGGCCAAGGCCAAGGACCAAGAACACAAGCGCAAGGGCTCTCCAAAAAAAAAAAAAAAAAGGTCTTCACAAAACTTTTCAGGCGATCTCCACAAAAAAAAACGTTTTTCAAAAAAATTTTTTTCAAGCGCTCCACAAAATTTTAACAATTCAAAATGCAACACTTTCTTTCCCCAAATTCAAGTGAATATCTACACTCTGATGCACACCAGAGTCAAATTATTGGGGGGACCTAGATCATACTCAAACTATTAGGGGATACAGTCAAATTATTGGGGGATGTATCCCTCCCCTCAGTTTCGGCACCCCTGATTATGCATTTATTACTGTTGTATACAAATTAAAATAATGATAAGTTATGAATTATGATCAAGCAGTAAACAAATTAATATGATCAAACGTAAATGCATTATGACATCACACACGAACGCGTTGATCTAGACTCCTTCTACTCGATATAAAATCATCTGCATCCTGCAAGCAAAACCTTGTTATGATTTATGATGGATAATAATTGCAGTCAAATCAGTCGAAACTCGCAAATTTGTAACAGCTTATATGACATCATAGTGGTCTCCCGACTACATACTTTGATTACTATCTTGAATTTATTCAATGCTTATGTTAGCTTGTAGTGCAACTGTTCTACAGCAAGCTTGAACAGGAAATTGAAACAAAACTTAAATAGATTATGACGTCACACACGAAAGCGTTGATCACGACCCTTTTTACTCCCTATAAAACTTAGCTGCAACCAAATCCTTGCACTGTACAGTAGCGTAGCCAGGGGGAGGGGGGCGGGGGGGCTATAGCCCCCCTATTGGCCTGCCGACCAAAATGCAGAATAAGGAAAATACCACGTTTTTAGCACTTTTAAGACTCTCTTTTGCACTGGATCAGACTAAAAAATGATTTAAAGCATAGTTTGAAACGTTTATTAAAAAAACGTTTATTTATTTTTTTCGATTTTATAATTTACCAGCATCTAAACAAGAGAACTACATTTTACCATTAGCCACCTCCCAAATAGCCCATTTATGCCAGCAGTTTAATCTTGTTTGCACTGCCAATTTCTAAGCCACGTTTTAAAAGCATTATTTTTTAATCAAAATAGCCCTAAAATGAAGTTATTTTTGCAAAAAATGCAAAATTTTCGTGCGCTGGGGGCTCCTCTCCAGACCCCCAAACAGCCCCCCACATTGCGAATTTCTGGCTACGCACCTGGTACTTTATGATGTGTTATGTTGCAGCCAAATCAATTGACATTGGCAAATTTGTAACAGCTTTGTGATGTCATAGTGGTCTCCCGATTACATCTTTCACTCGATCCGATTTATTTCTTTTAGCTATTTTTCATTTAGATATTCAATATTGGCATTTGGCTAAATCAGGCAGTCCAATAGCAAGCATGAATAGGAAATTAAACAATATGTATATGCATTATGACATCACAAATGCATCTCGTCCATCGTCTACTTCGATAAAAAACCTGGAGCAGCCAAGAAGACCTTGCTTTGACTTAAGATCAACGATTGCACTAAATCACTTGAAATTAGTATATTTCTAACAAGCATTATGACGTCATAGTGGGCTCCCGACATCTTCGAGCATGCTTCATGCCGATTTCTAAGAATTGAAAAAGCACAAATGTAACAATTCGCTCGCCCACTGCGCTTTCCTCAAGCGCAAAGCCTATTAATTCAAATAAAAAGCCCCAAAGATTTTTTAAAAAATATACACTATTAAAATAATCGAAAAAAATTGGAAACATTTTTTTCACCATGTAGTGACGTGTGACCCACCCAAAAACGTCCTTATGACCCAACACAGGCAAAAAATGCTGGACATTTTAACAATACAATTTGCTTGAAGTGAACCTACTGTATATATTAGTATACTGTGCCTTGGCTACCAGAACTGATCTACAGTACGCCTATTGTGATGTCACAGAATTGCGAAAAGCAGGGTTGCCATAGTACTAGTCAAACGGATTAAAACGTATTTTTGCAAATAACAGGAATTCGGAATTGTGGAAAAAGGCTTGGGGCACCTTTTCATTACCGCAAGTAGTTCTCATTTCTTCAATAAAGCTGATTTCAAACAGGATCTCTTGACAATAACGAAGAACATCTGCATCAAAATCAACCATCTAGAGTGTATGCGTATTCTGTACGAGTAAAAAGGGAGTATCAGAAACCGATTGTCAAGTAGCATTAGTACTTATTGTTCTATGTGGAGTTTTAGTTGCTTGCAATTCTCTCAAAACGATGACGACTGATAAAATTTATCAACACATTGATTATTGTGGTTAATTTACACACAGAATTTAATTTGGCCCGCTACCAGACCACATGTTGAATTTTGGTTCGGAAAAAATAGGACCACGTACGATAAAACTCGCTTTTACCGTACATAACAACGACAAAACGTCACAAAGGTAGCTTTGTTTGTTCTACTGAACTAAAATAATGCGGTAGCAAGAGCAGAGTGAAAAATTTGTCAAAGCAAGAGCAGAGTAAAAAAAAAAGTGAAAAAAAATAATGTGGTTGCAAGAAAAAGACTCCAAACGGTAAGGTGTAAAAATTTAAATCGAAAAAAGTCTTGAAAAGAGTTTATTAGCAGTAGCGGCAGCGGCAGAAAATTTGCTTAAAAAACAGCGCTGAAGCGCTCCCGCTTTTTTGCCTGAAAAAACAGCGGCGTTGCCGCTTTTTGCTGGTGACGAAAAAAAGCAGCGGCGCTGCCGCTACCGAAAAAAAACAGCGCCACTGTGCCCATCACTGCATTTTAGACAGTTTTGAAAACTTTTCAAATTTTGGTTCAAGTCTTGCCTCTTTAGCGAAATCTTGGTTACATGCCGACCCAGGCTTTTGAGCCTCCATTTTTACTATCTATCATTGTCCCATAAAAAGTCCCTGTTTTCGAAAATTTCCGATGATGTCATTGCATTTTGGTTTATGGTTTGCCCAACTCCCCCAATCAAAAATCCTGGCTCCCGCCTATATCCAACTTAAGCGAAATTGAGATGCAATAAAAAATTTAGCTCTGATTCAAACAAGACTATAAAATTATAAACAAAGTTAATCAAGTTTGGTTTTAAAAATTTAAGTAAAAATTTAAATCACTTTCTAATTTTTGTTAGTGCTTGAAATTTTGCTTCAAATTAGACTTTGGTTCAAGTTTGATTTTGAAAGACTATTTATATTCGACTTTTGGTGCTCAATTTTTTTTCACCTATTTTATTGACTGCAAAACAAAAAACGTCAAAAAAGTGAAATTTAAAGGAGCAATGATTGGTGATTGCTGGTAGTTTTGTCCGTTGTTATAGGCCTGTAAGTTTGTCCCATTAACTATTGAAAACTTGTCAAGGCCAGTACCGTATCAAAAGAGGCACTGGCATTCCGATAGAGAGGGATTTTGAAAAAATCTTTCTGTAGCGGATATAATAACTAAAATGCTCTTACAATTGAACTCAACAAAGCTATGTTTGCTGGCGTATTTTGAAATGGCAATTAAATCATCATTTCTAGTTGTTTGCTTTGCCTGGGAATCAAACGCAGTATTAACGGGTTTAGTATTTTTTCAGTGAAATGCGTCGTGAAAGCTTCGTTGTGCTAAATGCTATTTGGCGGCGACTAGTGTGTGCAAGAGAAGAAATTCCTGCTCAGCGAGATAACGTAAATGCTGTTACAACTTCTCCTGTGTAAAATTAAGCAATCAACATGATGATGTTGCTTTAGAGTGTAGAAATACTGTAAAAAATAGCATTTATTGCAGTATTTTATTGTTGATTTATTTTTAATTGTCGAATGTTTAAAGCCGTTATCTAATATTGTCCATACATCTTAAAACCGGAGAATTCGCCATTAACGGCTTCGTCTCTGACGTCAATTCGTCCTTACAACCTGGCTGAATTCCTATCTTTTGCGTGCGTTTTCTTTCTTCTGGAACGGCGTACCTTATAAGTCTGTAACATAGTAATGTTGAAGTATTTGGTTACAATGGGTTATTATTACATCTTTACGCATTGAAAATGACGCTGTTTGTTTACGCTGTAGGCCTATATGTGCTTACCAAACTTGGCTTGAGTGCTATTACGCTTGTTCGAAAACTAAGGCAAGATGTTGATGGCAAACAGCTTGCTTTACCAGCGAGCTAAAAATTATGCACAAGGTATATTCAAAATGTGCTTTTTCAACTAAGTGTGCAGTTTTAAAAATCGATATGCTTATGAACGAATAAAGTATATGAACAAAGAGTTGTGCAAAATCGACGGATGGTTAAAAACTAACCAACTATCTCTAAATTATAACAAAACTGAATTTCTAGTTGCCAACAAATCACACTTAGAGATGTAAATGTTTTTTTTTAATTTTGTTTTTTATTGAAAAAAACACAGCATTTAATTGTAAACCGAAGAGTATAATAAAATTTAAAAAAGAACATGTGTTTTCTCAAAAAAAAACACGGCCCCGCAAAAAAACATGTTTTTTTTTGTTAAATCAAGGTTCTGCTGCATGTGTAGGTATAGCAGCGTAGTTTTACCACCGCACTAGGAGACAAAGGCCAAAAGATGACCAAAGCGTTGTGTTTTGCAATGCGTTATTATGTGCCCATAGCTATGATAAATCGTCAAGCTTCAAGATTATTAACAAAGTTATTAATGTTCCATCCATTTCTTGGAAGGCACTCCACTGTTTTAATTGTAAGCTAACCAATCCTACACCGTAAGTATTAATTTTTTTCCGCGTATTTTACCACACCAATCATATTTCCTTCTCGTCAGAAGCTTTTCAGAGTCAAACAGACTTCTTCAGCAACGATCTTTTGTCTGATTTAAAATGCATTAAGTACTGAGCAGTATCGTAATTCGTAACAGAAGAGTTCAGCCGAAAAAAATTTTAACGAGAGAATATGAAGTTGTCACCGAAAATCAAAAATTCTGCTCTACCTAAAACATGTTGAAACGCCAATCATAGCTTTCTAAATTATTGCTTCCTGTTCGAGCTTTAAGGAAGTGTGAAGTTCATCATGTTAGATTATTATGCATGCTGCATGAATCTTTTTTTCTATATTGTAGCAGTTCGAGTGAAGTTTTTCACTTGAGAAACTCTAAAGCATTAATAGTTGTTCTGCTTTCGCTTGGTCGTGAAGCTTTACCCACCGTTACACTCTTAAACAACACATCTATTTAACGAATTTGATGAAGCAATTGAAAACAAAACTTTTCTTGCCGTGCGATAATAAAAACAGCTTAACATTTGCAAACATCGCAACGATCAACATCAGTTAGGTCTACTGCAGCAACAGTTTTCAATACTGAGTACAGTATCAGAAAGAGAACGCATAGCATAATCGTACAAAATTATGAACAGAGTACTATGTAAATAAAGGACAAATATTTCATAAAATCGCAAACGTTGATATAATTGAAAAACCTTCAGATGTTCAAAAATGTTAAAAATTTAAAGATCCTACAACCTCAGTTCTGTTGAAACAAAACTTTGTTTTTAACATGAATATTTGCATTATTTAGATTGGAATATTTCTGGTCCATCCATTACATTATCTTTTTGTCTGTGGTATTTACTAAGCTATTGCCAGTCAGACTATCTTTCACAAATAAAAATGTCCCCAAATTACATTGGTGCAGCTAAGCATTGGTGGAAACTGGAAAGCAATTTCTAAGTCTAAGTCATTCAGTTACATTGGTGGAGCTAAGCGTTGGTGGAAAGCAATCGTAAGCATAAGCAATTCAGTAACATCTGCATCTTAACAGTTTTTGCAATTATTTCACCATTGTTGTGATATTTTTGGTATTTCGAGCTGCACATGAAACGTGCTTCTACAAGCCACTAAATAAAAACCGAACTTTCTTTAGCAAGTTGGAGAACTAAAAGTTCAAATAGTTTTACAGCAAATGCCTTTTAGAAATTTTGAAAAACATACACTTGAAAGTTTTACCATACGCTTGAGATTTAACTTTCACTATTGATACTGTCCGAACGGTTTAAATTGATAAGTTGATTGGCTTTCAAAACACCGACTGCAGACTATTTGTCACTGCTGCTTTCTATTTCGATTGCATCTTAAGCAATGGAACATAAACACTTTTCTCCAAGTCGCTGGTCATCGATGTCTGGGCGGCTTGACTTGAATGTTTGGATTGCTGACCAGTAGTGCGCTATATGTTTTGAGAAACCAATACAAGTTTTGATGCTCTATCATTGGTCAGTCAGTTGCGTTTGACTGAGTGAATGTTGCTGTAGCAGCTTAGAGATCGCTCTACAGCTGCAGTAGTTGATGGTAATTTTAAAAGTCTTCCAGCAATCTTACTCAATTCTTGGTTGGTACAATAACCGTTCCACCAACAAACTGGAGAAATGTTTGCAATATTTTTCCACAAAAAAGGGATAGCATAGAACCCATCCTTTGCTGAATACAGAACGCAATCTTGATGAACTTTTGAGGAATCTACAGTCTGTAACTCACAAGAGGAAAAAGTTTTAGCAAGGCCTCATATAAATTCGATCGATGCAGCTTTTTCCTCATCGCAGAGCAGCATTTCATGCTTACGAGGATTCAAAAAATAAACCGCCTTATGAATGATTTTGATGCAAAATTCTTCTCTTTCAGCAAAAATGGTTGCAATCTTTCCTTGCTCTTGCAAAGAAAAAGGAACCAACTGAAGGTTGTCCCTGATGTCACATCGAACGTACAAGTGGAGTTTGCACACTTCAGCCAAATTTGGAACGTCTGCTTCCAATTGAATGATAGCTGAAGACAGTTGTTTCAGTAAATTCACTACTGCTTCATTGACGTTCCAAAAATCATCATCTAAAATCGTCTTTTTCACTTCTTTCGCCAAGGTACTTTTTTCTGATATTTCCGATACAGCAAGCTTTCGTAAGACAAACTTATTTTTTTGTTCACTCTATAAACAAGTGACCACAAATCCCCACCTTGTCTTGACCTGCAGTTTCAGAGTAACATTGACTTTTTCAGCTTTCTGCATGCTTTTCAGTAAATCCATCAGCATGTACTTGCTTTTAAATTCTTTGACAATTTTTTTGGCCTAATGTTTCACTTTCTTTAATGTCTCCAATTTCATTAGATCACCAAAAATTAAATTCATGCTTTGAGCAGCTCAGCCATAACAAGTTAGTTCTGAATACTTTTCCCTAAACAGTTTCCAAGATTTTTTCATGTTGCTTGCATTATCTGTTACCAAAGCTATAGGCATTTTGCCGCATTCTTGTTTAACTTCGTCAATGACACTTGAAGCTGCCTCTGCTATATATTCTCCAGTGTAGCTTTGCATCTCAGTATGAATCGATTTCCAAAAAACAGACTGAGGCACACTTAGCAAGAAGTTGATAATTGGCTCATGTCGAATGTTGCTCCATCGGCCGCACATTATTGCTACTGCATCACTTTCAGCAACTTTTATCAACATTTCTTCTCGAGTTTTTTCGTACTCTGAAACTAGTAAGGGCTCTGACACTTCATATCTACTTGGCACTACGTAAGCTGGTCTGATAGCTTTAAAGAAAGCTTGCTAATGTGAATTTTCAACCATGCAAAATGGTGTGCCACTAGCACACATAGCACGCGCCAGCAAAGCATTTAGTTTTTCTTGTTCGCTTGTGGACATTTTGTCAGCAAAGTGTACTAGTGTCGAGCGTGCATCTATTTGCTTCGGTTTCTGTGGAATTGGTCTTGCAGAACTTGTGGAAAAACCAAACAGCCAATTTTTAATTTCACTTGTTTCATCACTATCGTTTTCTGTTGTGCTGGTGGTTGAAACATGTAATTTAGCGAGATATTTGTCTTTGAACAATTTAGGACAGAAGATGCATTTCTCAACATGAGTTTTCATTCTTAAACCATTTTTGACTACACTGCTTTGACAAAACTTACTCTGTACTCTTGGAACTTTGATATTTGAAGTTGACACATCTTCAAATAATTTGTTCACAGCAAGTTTCTTTCGACCAGACATTTTAATTTCAAAGCTACTGACTAGTTTTTAATTTAAGTAAAATTATATGCATGATAAAAAATAAACAAGGGTAATGAAAACATTGCGGCTCTTGGATTTGAATTGAGAGGGTTTATGTAAACGTGGTAATGTTGAGAATACGCCTAATATTGTCTGGGCTAGTCAATAACGTTTCAGAAATTTTTCCAATTAGTGAAGAAAGAAAATTCATTCCAATAAAGAACTGCAAATTTGATGTTTTATAGCGATGGCTTATAGTAGGTATTGCTAACTTTTGGATTAATGTTCCTGTTCACTTTTGGATTAAATGCACCCAGTTTCGTTAGTTACGGTTCAAAGCAACTTTACGAGCTTTCGGTTTTTATGGCTATTTTCAGTAAAAGTACAGGCTTCACTTTTGGTTTATGTTTGCTGCATCAGTGCTTGGGCTCGGGTTGATTAGCTCACTAGAGAACATATAGGTAAAATGAACAGTTTTGTATAAAGTATTGTAATGCTAGATTGTATCGTTTGACTAGGCTATTTCGGGCTGCTAGGTAGGCTTAGTATCTGTATCGAACACTATAAAAATTTACTATTCAGTACCGTACCAAACTAACCAACCTGCACTGCAAAAAGTTATGACTTGTGGAGAATTTCCTGCCGTTGCCAGCATATAAGGTCGCAAGTTCTTCTTATATACACCTGTTTTTGAAACCGTAGGTCTATTACCTAACACTAAAC
>OZ014472.1:6396495-6543935 GCA_963965965.1 Trididemnum nubilum
CGATTAAAATCTAGTGCTGTTCTGAGTTTAAAATAAGTTGCTAGATTTAGCAGGCCAAGGCTATTTTACAAAGAGTAATGTGTGTAATAATAATAATTATCATTAAGATGGCTACAGCAGTAGCCTATGGCAGTAGTCACCGGCAATTTAGTACTGGGACTCTATCAGTCTGTAGCCCAGCACATAATGGTGGTGAGAATTAGATTTCACCTGCATTGAAATTTTCCTGGCTATCGAACTGATGTCTGCGCTGTTGCATATAATGCAAGAAATCAATTCTTCGCTTCCCCCAGCCGCATTTTATGGGCGAGTTTGGACGATCATTTTCTGCATTTTATGCCATCGATTCTAATCGATAAGGTGAGAACTGAGTAATAATTTACTTTCAGTATTTTAGCATCTTGGTTATTTACTTTGTATAAAAATATATTGAGAATGGTTGGTTGTCAGTTGACTAGGCCAATGGAAGGCAGCATAGTGTGTGGGACTGTATAGATGAAGAAAAGCAGCATATAGTGAGTAAAGATGAAGAAAAACAGTTTTTTTTGGCGATTGTTGTTTTTGGCCGTGTTTTTTTTGTTTTTTTTTTGTGTTTTTTTTTTTGTTTTTTAGTCTTTTGATAAAACAAAGTAGATAAACGGTGTGTTTTTAATTGAAAAAACACAATTTCTGCATTTTAGAATGTATTTCCACTGCACAATTCTCAGCCGATAGTGACGTCAATCGATATTTTGCTGTCATTTCAAAGTATCATTATGTATACAGAATAAATAATTATTTAAAAATTTGATCAATTTTGGTTGTTGGTGTAAAAAAGTACAGATATAAAAACTCGTTTGAATGCGATACAATGCTTGTCCTTTTTGAAGCTTTTCGAATGAATTTATTCTAGCAGCAAATTCTTTTTACTGTTTTGCAATAGTTTTGCAAAGTAGCATCTTTCTTTTTCAATGCAGAGCTTCTTATGCGTCCTCCATTTCCTCTTTTCTGTATTTAATTTGAAGTGCACTTCTTTTGCTCAAAATAGACAGCTGCAAGTTTAATGTAATGCAGAGAGCTAGCGTGCTGACTGGCCTACCGCAATTTTGACGCTAAAATGGCAGAAAAATTTGTAAGTTCAGCTAGATCAGGGATGCACTACCTGCGGCCTTACTGCAGCATGTGGCCGTCAAAAAATTTTTTACGGCCGTGAAATTGTACTTCAAAATGCTCGTTGTGGCGGCCGTGCATTGATTAAAATGCTTTGCTACATGACTGTTAAGAAATAACTGTTAGGAACAGTTACGATTTGCTAACTGTACATTGCTAAATACGATAATATGCTAGCGTTGTTTATTTACCAATGGGTAACTATTTGCCGCTTACACTTGGCTTAGCCAAGTCCTTTCCAAAAAGTTCCTATTCGATAGTTACGTAACTTTTTACGTCACAATTATTCTAACTAGTTTATTCCCAAAGTTTCATCTTTGTTACTTTAAAATAACGCTGCACAATAATTGTGACGTAAAAAGTTACGCAACTATCGAATAGGAACTTTTTGGAAAGGACTTGGCTAAGCCAAGTGTAAGCGGCAAATAGTTACCCATTGGTAAATAAACAACGCTAGCATATTATCGTATTTAGCAATGTACAGTTAGCAAATCGTAACTGTTCCTAACAGTTATTTCTTAACAGTCATGTAGCAAAGCATTTTAATCAATGCACGGCCGCCACAACGAGCATTTTGAAGTACAATTTCACGGCCGTAAAAAATTTTTTGACGGCCACATGCTGCAGTAAGGCCGCAGGTAGTGCATCCCTGATCTAGCTGAACTTACAAATTTTTCTGCCATTTTAGCGTCAAAATTGCGGTAGGCCAGTCAGCACGCTAGCTCTCTGCATTACATTAAACTTGCAGCTGTCTATTTTGAGCAAAAGAAGTGCACTTCAAATTAAATACAGAAAAGAGGAAATGGAGGACGCATAAGAAGCTCTGCATTGAAAAAGAAAGATGCTACTTTGCAAAACTATTGCAAAACAGTAAAAAGAATTTGCTGCTAGAATAAATTCATTCGAAAAGCTTCAAAAAGGACAAGCATTGTATCGCATTCAAACGAGTTTTATATCTGTACTTTTTTACACCAACAACCAAAATTGATCAAATTTTTAAATAATTATTTATTCTGTATACATAATGATACTTTGAAATGACAGCAAAATATCGATTGACGTCACTATCGGCTGAGAATTGTGCAGTGGAAATACATTCTAAAATGCAGAAATTGTGTTTTTTCAATTAAAAACACACCGTTTATCTACTTTGTTTTATCAAAAGACTAAAAAACAAAAAAAAAAACACAAAAAAAAAACAAAAAAAACACGGCCAAAAACAACAATCGCCAAAAAAAACTGTTTTTCTTCATCTTTACTCACTATATGCTGCTTTTCTTCATCTATACAGTCCCACACACTATGCTGCCTTCCATTGGCCTAGTCAACTGACAACCAACCATTCTCAATATATTTTTATACAAAGTAAATAACCAAGATGCTAAAATACTGAAAGTAAATTATTACTCAGTTCTCACCTTATCGATTAGAATCGATGGCATAAAATGCAGAAAATGATCGTCCAAACTCGCCCATAAAATGCGGCTGGGGGAAGCGAAGAATTGATTTCTTGCATTATATGCAACAGCGCAGACATCAGTTCGATAGCCAGGAAAATTTCAATGCAGGTGAAATCTAATTCTCACCACCATTATGTGCTGGGCTACAGACTGATAGAGTCCCAGTACTAAATTGCCGGTGACTACTGCCATAGGCTACTGCTGTAGCCATCTTAATGATAATTATTATTATTACACACATTACTCTTTGTAAAATAGCCTTGGCCTGCTAAATCTAGCAACTTATTTTAAACTCAGAACAGCACTAGATTTTAATCGAGACGACTAAAATTTCACAATTCATTGATTTCGCTAAACATTGATCGTTTTTTCACAAAAAAGATGGAGCGTGATCGTTTTATCGCTGCACATGCATTTTTCAAAGCCGTTTTTTGAGTGATATTGATCGTTCTTCCGCTGAAATGATAATTCATGTACAACTTTACCACAGAAAAAATCGTATCAATTTTGTGCAAAAAACAGAAATCGCAAAAAACGGAGTTTGATCGTTATGCACCTGGACCCTTCATCTGTATTTGAAACAATAAAGACTAAAGACTGACGAAACAAGAAAGAAGATTGTTGATCTATAAAAAGTTAATGAATAGCTCTACATGAAATTGTGTTTTAAACTGGACTTTGTTGTGCCTGTAGTCAGCTTAAACACAGCGTATATTGTACGTACAGAAGCAGAAAAATGTCATTATTAGAAGATTAAGAGGCAATGTCGATTAGAGTTCACATTTAAACCTTATCAAGCCATACATTGAACTAAAATTAGAATTTAGGAACAAATTACAGTAGAGATCGTCTATATCAACAGTTCGCCTATATGGGCACTTTTTCTTTATCCCCTAGAGGTGTCGATATAGGCGAATTCTACTGTATAAGCAAATAAAATAAATCTCTACGCTCATCTATCAAAACGGCCTTGTAATAACATACACAGGTAGTCTCACGCGCGCTCGCGCAAAGTCCCAATTTGGAGTAATTATAAAGATGCAATCTTCTAATTGTCGAGCAAAACATTCTTAACAAAGTGTGCAATGAGTTTGCAAACTAACGGCATATTTTGAAGTTTTTTGCCAGAACCACAA
The DNA here is from genome assembly GCA_963965965.1 of Trididemnum nubilum. Taxonomy (NCBI): domain Eukaryota; kingdom Metazoa; phylum Chordata; class Ascidiacea; order Aplousobranchia; family Didemnidae; genus Trididemnum; species Trididemnum nubilum. The sequence goes on from OZ014472.1 coordinate 6,400,241, forward strand.
AAATCTTTGATATAAATTATAGTATACGTGCTATTGGGAAATGTCGATTGAATGATAATTGCTGCATTTACAGTAATTGCTGCATTTAATTGCTGGATAATTGCTTCGTGTGAAACTGGTTCACTTAAGCACAAATAAGTTCAATACCAAAATTGCTATTTTTTGGATATAATTTTCATACAATGCTGCATTAAATATAACGAAACGGCAAAACGATCCGGTTAAGAAGGATAAATTAAAGATTTTTGAGGAAACCTAAACGTACAATATCTGCTAAAATGCTACCGTATTTCCTTAGTTAAAATGCGCCCTCGTTTAAAATGCGTCTTCGTTTAGAATACGCACAAAATTCGCGACAAAAAAGTTGAATGCACCTTCAATTACAATGCACATGAAAAAAACGCCTAGCGGATTTGGTGGTTTGCAGATCATGTAAGTACTAGAGTGGAGCTTGGAGACGGAGTCGGAGCCAGGTTTTGCATTTTTATGCGGGAGCGGAGCCGAAGTGCCAATTTAAAAAAAATTGGGAGCAGGAGTGGAGCCGGAGTCTGACTTTAAAGTAGTCTTTTAAGTCGTAGGGATTGTTGGTAGTAAAATGAGCAACTAATTTTGCACTTTGGAATTGATACATCAAAATACGTGATTAGTAGGGCCATTTTTGTTTTGATCAAACAATATTTAATTTTGACTTCAAATTTTGACTTTATTTTAACGTAAACCGTTTTAGCCTTATTGAGCTCCAAATTTTGCTTAAAAAAAAAAGTTTTGTTATTCGCAATTCAATTACGAGTAAATTTAAAGCAAGTAATCTGCTTCACTTTTCATTAACAGCATTTAGAAATAATTATCAATCAGTTAGTCTTGAGATCAAAATAACTAATCGGTGCAAGACAAAAACTTAAGAATCTACACACATTTCCATGTCAATTACACTTTTTGTAATAACCAGGAAATTTTAGATTGAAATTTGCTATTCTAAAATTTTCACGAATTTATTGAAAAATATATTGAAACAACTTCAATCTTGCTTGGTAAAAAGTTATGTTGTGTAAATTTTGTGGATTGCTAAAGCTGTGAAAGTAAAGCAGTACAGTTCTAAGATTTCAAAAATCTGGCTAATTGGTTGTGATATTTGGTACTGTATAATAAAAATTGACGTTTTGATTTTTGAATTAAGACATATAGTTTTCTTAGTTATTTTATTCATGCCGAGGTTGGCATTCTTAATTTGTTTTTAATTTAAAACAAAATAAGTTACGGGTTATTATAAAATCGGTTTTATAAATAAGTTAACCCAGGCAATTGAATGCGGCATATTGCAACTATTTGCTTAAGTTTGAGTAGCAAAACTTCATTCAAACATGTATAAAATTGCTCGTAACGTTTTATTGGTTCTCAAATATTTACAAAAACAAACGAAAAAAATTTTGTCTTCTTTTAAAACAGAATTTTTGATCGTATACAATTTTGACAAATTTTGACCTAACCCAAAATTTTGCCTTATTTTGACCCATAAAATCTACCTGAACTGGCTCCAGATCACCCGAAACCATAGGTGGGCAAGTTAATGCAAAACGTTAGCTTCGTTAACCACTAGTCCGTTGACAAACTTCACACCTTCGTTAACGTTAATCCGTTATTTTCAGCTTTAATTAACGGAAGGTAATACATTCCGTTAATCCGTTAACATTTTGCGTGTTATTTACATTTCGTTTTATTCATTCGCTTTTAGAACACGTATTGACGTTGTTGAGCTGATTATAAGGAAATATTTATTGCTATGGTGGTCTTTTTGTGTTTTGAAGGTTACATTTTACAGTCTAATCTAATTTTAAAATAAAAACAAGCTCAAATGCACAACGAAGCTGCAAGATATTAACGATAAAAACCTTAACGGAAGTTAACAGAACTTAACGGAAGTTACTTTAGTCCGTTAACAGCACTTAACGGAAGTTAATTTAGTCCGTTAACATGAAAAAACTTTTTAACGGATTAACGAGTTAATGAAAAAGTTAGCTTCGTTATTAACGGATTAACAATTAACGGACTTGTGCCCACCTATGCCCGAAACCAATGTTTGTGTACGTTTGATGATATAACGAAGTCCGGAAATCTTTTTGACGATTGCGGGTCCTAGTGATCAGGCAATGCTTATCCCAGGTTATTGAGCAATACGATGATTGGTTCGAATTTTTTTGTCGAAGCGTGTTTTTGTCTCGGAATATTTCGGAGCGTAGTGTTTTAGTAAAATTTTGGAGCCGGTTTGAAGCCGGAGTCATTTAAAAAAATATCAAAGTAGAGCCGGAGTGTAAAAAGTAGCCACTACGCTCCTGTCTAGTAAGTACACCCAATCAATAAAAACGGCTGGACCTAGTAATAACATTAAGTGAGTCTATAGCACTTACTCACACACAGCAGAATTGCGCTAGTTTGAATCTTTAAACAAATTTCTTTTGAAAATAAAGCAGAGGTTTTTGATGATCTAGTAAAAACAACTTTCTAACTACGTACCGGTTGTTTAAGGTAAATGCGAACAAATGCGGTACGCAAGTTTGTCTGTGGTTGATATCACGTTTTCAAAAAGTGCGTGATAACAATGAGATAGAACAAAAAATATCAAACGTTTACAATCAGGTCTAAATATCAAAACGTTGGTAATTAGATCTAAACTTGAAACCTTAAAAATTTAAAGAAATACTGCGTGAAATCGGTTTTATTGAAAAAATGAGAACTACTTGAGGTAATTAAGAGGTGTGCTAAACCTTTCTCGCAATTCCTCTTATTAGCAAAAAATAAGATTTAATCTGTTTGACTCCGTACCATTGGCTAGCCTGCATTTCAAAGTTTGTGGCATCACAAAAGGCCTACTGTGCACCAACATTGTTTGCCTAGGCCTACTAGTACCAGTAGCAGTAGTCAAGTTTTTAGATTTGGTTAGGGTTTTCAATGCTGTAGGAGTTGATAAGCTTTGGTTGATCTGAGATAATCCTACCGTACTACACAGCTAGTACGAGTATATTTTGTTATTTTATTGCTTGTTGTACTGTACAATAACTAAGGTGAGTGAAAAAGAGTTGGCAAGAATAAAACTGGTAGCCAGGCTGATGTTAATTTCGGGCTGCTGTAGTAGACAATAGCCTAAAGTCTGCGAGAAATTTCGCAAAATCGGCCTAGTGTGATGTCACAGAATTGCGAAATGCAGGGTTGACAATGGTAAAAAGTCAAACAGTTTAAATTGTATTTTCACGAATAAAGGGAAACGTAGAAAAAGGTTTGTAGCACCTTTTCCTTTATTCAAGAAGTTCTCATTTCTTCAATAAAACTGATTTCGAGTAGTGTCTCTTTGAATGTCTAAAATCAAAACACTAGGTCGAAATACCAATTGAGCTCAACAGCTTGGAAATTTTTTAACAAGTTTTTAGACTTTAGGCTTTTAGATTTTAAGTTTTGAAGTTTAGACTTTAAATATTAAATTTTTAAACTTAGATACACCCCTGATAATTTTATTTGTTGGCGAAACAGACTGTTGGGTTTTATTGGTTTTAATTTTTTTTTTTAGGTTTTAATCCTGCTAGGGCTTTGAAAATGAAATAATTAATGATTACCAGTTTTTTGGTGGCTTTATTACTTTTAGACTTCCGTTTTTTCTTTTTCGATTATTTAGTAAACCTTGCGTTTTCAGGTTTTGTTGATGCGTCGTGTAAAGATTCATGATTAGGGAATGGCAAAGTTGATTTTGTGTGTGTTTCTGAAGTAGTTATTGAGAGCATGGATTCAAATTTTATCCCTAACAATTTTTTCTGAGAATCTGAAGCAAAAAGTCAGCTTGTAATGTTGTGTCTTTCAGTTTCAGTTTTAATTTGATTGTGTTCTGTATTAACTGTAATCTAAATTATTGCTACCAGATTCTTAAAAAGTTTCTATCAGCTTTTTGCGCTGAATAGTACCACATAATTACTGTACTTGTGTAACATGCTGGTGTGAGTAAAAGAGTTGCTCTTATATTTTTTTATAAGAACAATTTCACAAGAGCACGAGATTAATTTCTTGTCAGAAATTAAGAATCGAATGTTTATTTTTGTTCCAACAGTAAATTACGATAAACAATAATCAACGTTTATGCAGTGTAAAATAGGGTGTACCATCGTTGCAAAATTTGTTTGGTATTAAGACGCACATTTCAGGGTTTGTTCACACCACTTACAACTACTCAAAAATCCCAATTAAGCTTCATTACAATTACTTTAATAGTTCCTTTTTGCGTGTCAAAAAATTTGCGAAATTATCCAAAATTTAAACTTTTTTCGGTTTGAAATCGATCCTTATATAACAAGAAAAGCATCCTCAGATATCAAAATCATATATAATAAGAAGTGTTTATCGAGCTTCAGCTGTTAAAGTCTTGTTTACTTCTGTATGCTGGAATTACGTGACGAGATTTGATTTTAGCCCTAATGTAACCATCCCTGGAATCTTTTCCATAAACTTGCTGAGAAGCTTCCGTAACCATTTTAATGCAGCGCTCCACACCTTGGGAGTGGCGAAGTGTTCTGATTGTAAGAGGATTTTCAGCAAATTGGTTGAGTTCTTCTGTCGATAGTTCCTTGATAGTCGAGGTTCTGTCAAAGATCTTTCCATTGGAGGAAGAAGGTCCTTCAAATTTTGCATATTCTGATCAACTTTTGGAACTCTGAATAATTTAACATCTTGCTTGGAGGACTGTAATGCCTGCCTGATTGTTGTTATTCGTTTAATAGCTAACTCCCTGTTGCAAGTATCTGAATCAGCAAGCAATGCCAACAAAACACTTTCATGGTGAGCCCAATAAGCATTACGCTGAATCACATGCCAAACTACAGCTTTTATAGCTGTAGGCAATGGCTGCATGAGTTTTATCATTTCAAGAAAATGTTTCGATCCATCTGTGTACCACGGATTACTTTTAATGAAAAACCATATCGGTCCATAACGACACACTACAAAAGTAGTGAGTAGATGTAGCTCTTCACATTGCTGGTCTTGAGATATAAAAAGCCTGCATATTCTGTAGGCGGTTGTGAGCCATCTTGCACGTGATATACTGTAGGTCCTGGTTTTTAACGAAGTAATGTCTTATCAATAACTCCAAATTGAATTGCTTTTATAATTTTGTAAAAATAAGCTTGGTCGCGACTCGAATCTTTTACGTGAAGTTCAGGACGAGACGGCTCACTAGCCACCAGATATGCGTTGAATGCCTTTGGAGGAAAGCGACAAAGTTCCACAGGTTTCCAAAGATTTACCTAACGCTTCTTTCCACTGAGATGACAATTAGGTCCAATAAGTTTTTTGAACAGATGACGCAATGGGAGTTCATTTACATGCTCGTTTCAAATGACATTCTAACAAATAAATGGCTCCCTTTTTGTTTCCTGTGTTAACAGCAGTACTGTCAGCTCGAATTGCTCTTATTTTATCACCACAAAACATTTCGTTCTTCACATATTTGGATAGTCTATCTGCAATTTCGGCACCAGTTCCTCTTTCAAGAGTAATATCATCTAAATATACCATTTCGGGTTCACCCACCAAAACATAGTGGTCTTCTTTTCTTGTTTTACTGTACCATCGATCTTCTATTTTTTCTTTGAACAACGTTAAATCTTTTTTGCCGTCAAAGAATATTGCAGACACATCATTTTGAAGAAAAACTTCGTCTTTCCTAACACTCTTTCTGAGCTTATGACGTGCTCTCTAAACTTTATTGGAATCAATGATATGAGTTCTATTCTCCGCGCTTACAACCCCGAAGTCAATCAAAGCTACAGTGCTAATAGCTGTTGCTGCTCGATTCGATACATCAAATCTATCAGCTTCCAAGGCAGTAGTTGGTATAGGTTTCACGTTTCTGTCTTTGTGCAGTAAATTAGAAAGTTCTTCACTGAAAATGCTGCTACTATTAATACTGCAACTACTAATAGCATCAATGTCAACAGCAAATGCCAGCTTAGAATCAGACGATGAAAGTTGTTTGTCACGTTCAAATCTTTGTCGCTTTTCTTCCTCTTTTCTTTCCAACAATTGATTCTCCCTATCATGTTTTCTTTTATTAGCTTTGCTTACTTTTTTATCCAGTTTCCCAATATGCATGTTTCCAATGGCACGCTGATCTGTTAGAAAGGTTTGCTCACGTTTTGGAACCCTCATTTCTTTGGGGCAACAGCAGGAAGCTAAATTGAGGCATTGACAGAATTTTATGTCAAACATTTTAGTAAAATTCTGCTAAACTTTTAACGCTTTACGTGCTTGTTTTCCTTGTTTCAAAGCTTCTGGTCCCCTTTTCATTAATCAACTGAGTTTGCTATTCACATTTTTTAAACATTGCGGTGGGATGCTGGCTCGATTCCAAATCTCAATATGTAACTGCCCTAAAACTGGAATAATCTCCTCGTTTGATTTGTGTTTGTATGTCTTCAGGAACAGAAAATGTCTGGCATCCTCGCTCTGCAAAGGGAGGGAGCTCTGCTAAATCTTGAAGGGAGCTCTGCTAAAGGTGCTTCAAATATGGAGTGACTCATCGAAAGCCTTGTACTTTTGCTCATTATTAGCAATGTATTATAAAACTGTTATCAACACTAACATTACTGCGAATTAAATAGAAATAGAAAAATTATACATTTCAGCCCAAAATTGCTTAACATTTCAGTTTTTAATAAACTAGGCTACCGGTACTTTATATTTGACCAGTTAGGCCTACTGTTTTGAACTGACGTAGTACTGTAATCTAGTTAGGCTATAGCTTCAAATAAACTAGAGCTATGTGCTTTTTAACTTGAACCTCTAAACCTAACAAATACCCTTTGGTTTAACGTTAAACTACCGCTAAAGAGTTTAACGAATTTCACCTGTAAGTAAACCGTTACTGGAAACTGGCAGTTTGCATATTTTTTTTCAGACTTTTTTGCTAGAAGTGCTTCAAACACGCAATTATATCGTAACAATAAGAAGATAAAAGAAAATTGTCATTAAAACAATTACGCATTTGTTGTTGATTTTAGTTTACTGCGTTCAGCAAAAATAATGGAAGCATCACTTTTTCAAAAAATTGGTAGGAAAAAAAGGAACTCTTTCCATCATTTCCAAAAAAAAATTCCTGTATGTTTGTCACTAGTGCAACCACTCGAACAAAACCTGAAATGTGCATGTTATTTCGTCATGATGATACACCCTAGTGTAAAATGACCAGAAAAACGGTCAGAAGCGTTTAGCGATAAAAAATAATTTCTGCGTTGAACATTTTGTTTGTTGCTGCAATATGGTTGAGCAAAAATATTATATTGTAAAGATGTTGTTAATTGATATGAATTGGCAAAGACGTTTATTGATGTTAGATGTGTGTTCACCTTACTAAACAAATTAAGAACAACAACACTCTGAGCATGAACAAACAACTTAAACACTGGGGAGTACTATGCATTTTGTAAGTAGGCTAATCGTAGGAGTTTTCTTGGCTTTTCTAGGTTGTCATTGATGATTTGCTTAAAGGCAATCATGATCTATACCAAGAGACAATCTTTAATTAAGCAAGAATGAGATTGTACCATTTTATTTTTCAAAAAATAAAATTAGAAATGATTTAAGAACAAATAAGGATGAAAGTTTGTGAAAGTTCAAGAACAACCAGCCTCAACTCAAAATTTACGGGTTCTTGAAAACAATGACAACACGTATGATATATGTATTAGCCATAACCACGTCTAGTTTTGAGAATTTATTCTAAGTTTGCGTTTCAGCAAGTACAGCAGGCATAACTATGTTGTCAGTCAACTGAAATAACTTTTCAAGTTTGTTTTTTTGTTAATTTAAGTTAAGTTAAAAATAATAATTTGTGGTTTAATTTTAACAAAAAAAAAGTTATATGTCATTTATTGCGCGTAAAATAATTACTAAATGGTTTACGGATTATCCGATCAAGTTAAAGTTTCAAAATTTTGTCTAAAAAGATGGTGTTTAAGCCATCCGTACCATTCATGCAAAATGCTCAAGCTGGTAAAAAAATGACTGAGGTTCAAGTGCAGTGGTTTCTTAACCGTTTTTTATGTGGTTATTCCTAAAATATTCTGATCTATATCAATTAATCCTTTTTAGAAAAAAGATCAACTATAACAGCTAACAATCCATAATAAATACATTTAAAAATAAGGTAATTTTTTATTACAAAGGTCATTAGAGTGAGGTTTTTTTTTCTTAAGCAATGCGATACTGCCACCAATTCTGCTTTATTTTGTTCCACCCACATTTTTCCCAAATTCAAAGTGCCGATAAATCAAATGCCCAGATTTTTGCCAAAAGTAGTCAACTGATTGTTTTTCCTACTGATCTGCCGTGGCGAGAGTCAAAATGTTGCTTCAATTTGCTTGGTTTTGTACTTTTCTGAGTTAGCACTTCAAATACATCACTGCGGCTTTTTCTACAAAATTTTCAATAAGGCTGATGAACCCACAGTTCAGAAACGTTTTTTTGTAACTTTATTTCTTCGGAAGCATCTTACTAATTTTTTGGCCTTAACTTTGCCTTGTATTACGGCAGCCGAGAAGCAAATGCTCCTCACACTTATTACTAACTGGATTAAACTAACAATTAATTGTTTACGAAACAAAAGATCTTATAAGAGACCCTAGTCACCTTGCTACTGACTTGGTATTAGACTATTTCTTCACAGAAAGTTGTAAAGCACGATAAAACGTTTAGTGTTAGTGTCCCCCACACGATAAAAGCTAACATTTTTTTTTTTGAAAATTTACATTACCCTATTTAAAATGCCAAATTACGCTGTTTGAGGTAACTATCTCCAGGATAAGAATTACTGATCTAGGAAATTACTTTCGCAGGTTAAAGTGTACTGTATAGGGAAAAACTTAAGTTAATACAGTTTACTAAAGTTGTGCTGAATAAAAAAAGTTTTGGTTGAAAGAAAAATCTAGTGCAATAGATATCTTTTATTTGAAGCTAACATTACATCGAAAATTTGAAATGCAATCAAGTAAACAATTTGAATACACTAACAAAAAGCTTGATTTTTGTGTTATTGTTAATCTTAGTTCAATAAGTTTCTCTGGCCGAGAGACAGTAACTTTATGGACTTCGAGTCAAACTGCCACCTGCTCAGTAGTGTAGCCAGGGGGGGTCAACCAAATGGCAATTGACCTGTCAACTAAAATGCAAAAGTAAAGAAAATACCACGTTTTAGCTCTTTTGAGACTGTTTTTTTTTTTGTGCTGAAATGGACTAAAACGTGATTTAAAGCATCTTTTGAAACATATATTCAGGTGGGGGGGAGGCTAATTTGTCAAAAACAAAAGCCACAAATCAATGAAAACTTTGAAAAATACCCAAAAATAAGCAATCAAATTTGATCGCTGATGTAAAAATGCCAAACATACAGTAGGTTTTATCAACAAACATACTATAAACTTAGGAATGAGGGGGGTGGGCTATTCAGTATTAGGTGATTACCAATAACTTCTCTTAAATATCTTTCCATTAGCCCCCCCCCCCCAATTATTTTCTATTATAAAATATAGACGAAATAGATTACTCCGTGTGAGTTTTATTGAATGATAGGATTTTGTGATTTACCATAATCTAAACAAAAAAACTACAATGGTATCATTAGCCACTTCCCACATAGCCCATTAATGCATCCAGTTGAATCATGTAGCGCTGCCAATTTCTTTTCCACGTTTTAAAAACATTATTTTTTATTAAAATAGCCCTAAAATTAAGTAATTTTTGCAAAAAAATGAAAAATTTGCGAGCGCTGGGAACTCCGCCCCCAGACCATTAAATTAGCCCCATCCCATTGCGAATTTCTGACTACGCGCATGCACCTGCTCACTTGTTTACCACACGCTGTAGAAAGCTAAAGACTTTTTTCCGTTCTTTCTAATGCTGAAGTATCGGAAATGATTTTTGTTTCTAATTTTAAAAATCAGTATTTATAAATTGTTTTTTTTACAATTCTGTGAGGTTAGGCATACTAAAAATTTTTAAAGACGGTCGAAAATTAGAAAGTTCAAGTTAGAAAGAAAGAGGAGTTTTTTAAAAATGCATGCTAGGTTGAATTACTGCACTGGGCGTCAAATTGTGAGCGTACAAGCGTAATCTGGCATCTTCATTCTTCCACGATGATAAGGCTGTACGCCGGGAGGAGCAAATTTATGTTTTTAATTAAACTAAAAATTTGCTAGTGTACCAAAAAAATTATACCCATAGTGAAAATTGAACTAACATGGAAAAAAACTTGATTTGATTTAGAAAACCAACAATCTTTTTTCAAATTAACATTTTTGGTTTTCTTCGTTTGGGCAAATTATATTTCTTCGATGTCGCCCAGTTCTGATAACATGATTTACGACAAAAATTTAACCGGGACGAAAAAGTAGAACGAGCTTTTTTTCTAGTCTATTCTACTCAAAAAAAATTGAATATTTCAAAAAATTAATTTAAAATAATTCGAAAGTTTATAATATTTATAGCAATTTGAGAATGCAAACGTAGCCTGTGGTGAGAGGAGTTGAAAATTCTCTCACGGATAATGTTACTGTTGTTTCTACAAACTCCAGTTTGTGAGAACTAAGTTGACTAGACATTCCCTGCAGAAAAAATCTCACCTCTTTCTACATCATTTTGGCGCGATTTGTTTCCTATGACGTCATCAACGTTCAGCTTTTGAGACTTCTTCCTGGATAGTTACGTAGCTTACCTTTTTTATTTATTTATGGGTTGAACCAAGCTCTTTTCGTCTATCGAATTATGCTCACCAACGCAGAGCACCTTGTTGGCTTCAGTTTTCAAGTTATTCGTCTGGCTGGTCACTACGATGGATAAACTGCAAAACCCAATTAAAAATAAGCGTAAAAAACGTATTTACCAAATACACAAAAATGCATTGTCAGTTGGGTAATCAAACCGGTAGCTGTGGAAAATTTTCAATCACTACCATGACGCTTTTTTCGCTGCGATAATGCCACGCTAATTATGCGATCACCCAGAATTTTTTGTTATGCGCGAAGATTTTGTTGCTACCACGTTAACCCTATGATAGATTATAAAACCAAACTTGGCTTTGATTTTGAGGAGCTATCAACGAAAACTTCGCTTTGGTACTAACAAAAAACAAATGAAGAAAATTCTGACAATTTTTGTTTAATATCTTATCGCAGGCTGGCTTCACATTTCATTGTAGACGTTTCAATTCTACTACGCACTGCATTTCCTGAAGCCAAAAAAATTCTAAGAACTGATTAATAAAAATCGTTTCTGTAAATGGCGCTAGATCGGGATTTTTGAAGTAGTTTTATAAAACTAGGCCTGTTTCCACTCATGTAGGTGATAGGATCTGATACATCCGAAAAATAGAATGAGATCAAACTTTACACATGCAGAGAAAATCTGACTTAGAGGTTTGATTTTATTGCAGTCAATTGTAAAGCCGTTCAAAGACCAAAGTACAGTATACTGATCTCAGCAGTTTTCTTAGTTCTTTTTTTCGTGACTGGACTGGCCAGAAATGGTCTTAAAATTGTTATAGTAGCTACCTTGCCAAAGCTCAAGTGAGATGTGTATTTTTTTCATCACTTTTTTTACATTAACTTATTTTGTCGTAGTACTTTTTCAATTCGGTTTAAAAGCGTTAAGTGCTAGAAAACGAAAAATCGAATCGACAAACAAGATTTGTGTGTTACAAATCGGAATCTGTAAAGGTGTGCGTTTCTGTTTCTAGCATTTTTTGTTCGGTTGCCGTTTTTTTTTGTTTTTTATTGTTATGTTTTTTGAAAACAATCTAAACGGTATGTAAAAAAATTAGCGTACTTTGCCCAGGTGTTTCAAAGTTCTTTTAGTATTTTCTCAAAACGCAACTTAAAAAACAGGTTTCTGCTCTGCTGCATACGAGTACAAACTTTAAAATTGCAGCCAAATTAAAATCTACAAATTCAATCAACCCAACTTTTCTTCATTTTTCAACACAAAAAAACTTCTTTCGCAGAATTATCATCAAAAAGTGTTAAAAAGTATGCATGTAATAACGTCAAGGATAATTTCTGGTTATTTTTTTCAGTTCGGCATGGTACGAATTGATTCTGTGGCAAAGCTTTTCTGATTTGTTTTCAGCATTGATTAGCCTGTTTTCGTTCCATAATTATAGCTGGGGTTATGTGAAGCAAAATTGACCATTTCTCTTTTGCAAGGTTGTATCAACTTGTTAATAAAGGCCTTTAGTCTTGCTTAAGTTTACTCTAAAGTGGATATATTTTAAGTGACATAGTTTATACTTACGAATTGGTATCACTTTAGGACTCTAATTTTATTGGTTGATCCATATTTATTTTCCACTTTCGAGGAACCGACGGTGGCGCTTTTATTTTGGACTAATCATCAACCCGCTTTGGATTTCTTCCATTGCAAGCTTTCCGATTTTTGTTTGACTTCTTCCCACGTAAATTTGCTGCTTGTTCGAAGCCATCAAGAAGAGATAATCATTCTAAAGCGTCTTATCAAAGGACGCAACAACGTGACTAGAATGCAGGTTATACCAAGATTATGCGATCGGGATTGTCGTAAAAACGACGCCTTTGCCCTATCGGTCTCGCAGCAGACATTATGTTAGAATTACATCAAGTTTTCCAACAATTACCAATTTTTCAACTTTAGTTTTACTCTTGTTTGACTGTCTCGCAAGAATGCTTACAGCAGCGTTTGTACAACATTTTTTTGCGAGTAAATGACCTAGTACGAAGATTATGCAACGATTGCAACAACGTTGCCCAAGCGTTTCTTTGCGACGTGAAAATGTCTTACCACAAAGTTTAGAAAACTTTACTCAAAATCAAAATAACTTCGGCCGTTATTTGGTTTTCTGCTATTTTTTTTACGCTATATGCGTATCTCACAATGATTTTAAACAGTTACCACTTGTAGCAGACAATGTTTGACTTTGATTTATTGATCCGTTACTATAGCTTTAAATAAAACCGGGTTCATCTTTTATTGAATGGGTAGCCTTGAAAAAGGCTGTTTTAAGGTTTAAACGCTTTCGTCTAGATCTCTTCAGAAACCATCGCTAGAAAAAGATAGAATGAAAAAAACAATGCGGATTGATTCATAAAAGCAGAGAAAATCGCTGATTGGTCAAATAATCATCGCTGATTGGTTGATTTGTGTCGTTTCGTTTGCGTACAGAAGTAGCGCTTGTGTGTTGAGAAGAAAAACAAACTTTCATCAAGATAGATGCTGATTGGATCAGATCGTTGTGTTTCGTTTGCGTAAGAAAAACAGATGACCTTGTGATGAATCTAAAATAAAACCTAAAACAGAATTTGGTTTGTTAAATTGTTAAGTTTCGTATGCGTTAGAATTATCAATGAATTAATTGAAGGAAATAAACAAATTCCTTTTGCCTGCACAATTCTGGTTTTAAAATCCGAATGAGTGTTGCTTCCAGTGTAGATAGGTGAAATTGCGTTCTCGCTTTAGCCAGAATAGAAACTGTTGTGTAGCAAATCTCGTACAGACTGTACCAACCAGCATGCCGACTTGGACACGTCTGTGATTTTTTTAAAATAATAACAGGCCCGGCGCCAGGATAGCGTGACTGGGGGGGCAGAAATGAATTTTGGGGGGGCACTAGAAGTTTATTTATATGAATTCAAGAGGGGCATGGAGGCACGAGAAATTTGTTTTAGAGTGAATCGAAAAAACAAGATGAAGACCAAAAAAAGATCTTCAGATCAAAAATTTCCACAAATTCTAGTTATCGTCTCAAAATTCTTGCAATTTTCCACCAATTCTCAAGTGAAGACCGAAAGAAAAAAAGTCTTTGTCCCAAAACTTTTCTGAAATCCAGTGTGAGTCCACAAAAATTACGAAAATTCGGGCATTGAACACCACTTTGGGACTCTTAGGCCTCAATTTGCACTCCAGTAGCCCCGAGCCTGTTAATTTCTTCGGGGAACAGTCTTCGCTTGGGGCGCACAACTTTTGTTTGGGGGGGCACAAGCAGTCATTTGGGGGGGCACGATCCCGGAATGCCCCCCCGGGGCGCCGGGCCTGAATGTATAATATGATGCTTTATAACAACGGTGGTTTAATAGCACCACAACGAAATTAATCTTAACTCACCTGAAATAAAAGCGTTGATAACACTAGGCAAAAAAGTTTTTGCTACTTTGAAGTGAAAAAATGCTTTAGAGTGTATCTGGGCCATTGATTTCAAATCCATCTGTATTTTGAGCTAGCACGTCAGGTTTTTCGGTAATTTGAGAAAATGCGTTGAAATAATGCTTACATTTGGCATAATAATCATTATAACTTTATCTTTGCAATACATAAGAAACTTCTTGGATGTATTCTTTAACAAACAGGTGTCGCAACAATTTCAGCTATAGAACTTTAAAAGTTTATTGAGTTTAACCCAGAAAGCACTATGCATGCAAATGAGCTCGATCAGAAGAAGGACTCAGAACTGTCATTATTGTAAACAAAAGAAGCACGTTTTGGCAAAAATTGATAAGTCGCATTGTGCTGTTTCGAGAAAATTGCGTTTAAAGTTTTAAATTTCCACTTGGCCCTGCTGTCAAGTACAATATATTAAGCTATTTATCACCGAAAAATGATTAAAAATTAGAATAGTTTTTTGCTCAGGGAAACCAGTTTTAGTGAATAACTTGAAATCTACGAAAAACTCATTTTTTGAAAAATGTCATTTGTTAACTTTTGCCACAACGTGCTTCAAAAGCTGTCAAATAATCTCCTTACTGCGTCAAAAAAAAAAAAACCTGAGAAACTGATGTTAAAACTTTGCTTCACCGCTTAAGTTAACAAATCCAGGTTCAAAACTTGGTTTAGGCGTCGTTTGCATGACAGGGACGGATATACAAAAAAAAATCTTAAGTCTTTTGCATTAGCTAATATAAAACTTAATCGACTTTGAATCAGATTTGTAAAATTAAGACATTTTGAGCAAAGAAAGGTTTCAAGAATTCGTCTTTTACTATCATCTTGCAAAACGTGCATACGCAAACCTATTGACATTCAAATTTACTGTCTTATTACCTATATCTGCAGCATAAGTTTAATTTTGAAGGTGGAACTAGCGGTGCGAGATGTTATACAAGACTTCGATATCCCATATGCTCAGTCACTGGAACTTCAGTTAAACATTGAAAAAGCTGGCCATTTACAGTACCATAAATAGAATTCTCAGCTACTGGTTTTCAAGCCTAGATTCGATTGTAAATTATTGCAGGAACAGTCCTGACACACAAAACTACTTCGGCTCTGCAATTAGAAACAAATTACATCGATAGTAGATCACTGCGTTTCAATTTTAAAATGAGCATGGCAATTTTAGGATAAGCATTGCAATCTCAGAATGAAAGTTGTTGTTTTAGAATGAACAGAGATTTCCGTGCCAAGTTTTGGTGGTACAGTGTAGATTACTGCACAAACGGCCCTGACACACAAAACCGACTCATCAAATTGAAAACTACTGAGAAATGGTTTCGCATTATATGAATATTTTTAGGTGCGAATTGGGTTTTTAGATTAGATTGCGGTTTGCCTTATTAAAAGCTGCAAATGTAATGAAAAAGACCAAAAAGTGAAAAAAAAAATTAAAAAAAGATTTTTTACTGTCTGCTAACTAACAATAGCATTCAATTCGTAGCTTTTTTTCTGGTGGTTTTCGCGCAAACGTGTAAAAAGATTTATACGAGAATTTAAATTTTGCTTTTCCCGTTATAAATTTCATTTGTGTTGACAATTAAAAACCAAATTTCAAAAACTGATTCATGTTCCGTCTGACAATAAACGTTTCGTAACAACATTATTGTCAAATATAGTAGAAGCTCAGAATTGTAATTTAGCTGCTTTTCGAGTTAAAACAAATTGCCCAAGTTTTAAAAATTTTCTCAGGATGACAGGTCTTTAACACGCTTGTCGATTGGTAAACAGATATATTCTTGAAAAGAAATCGAAAGCAAGTAAATTAAACTATCCATGAGCGTTAGATGTTGTGGGTAAGCTATCATGAACGACATGCGTGTATAGTACAAAATGCTCAGTGAATTCTGCAGGCCCGTGATCTACCGCAATGGGTTTAAAACTGTGAGCGTATACAAGCGTAACCTTACTTATTTTAACCAATTGTGTAATCTTGCTTGGTGGTAACGCGGTATACGCCGGGCCAACCGAGTGTAAGTTTAAAGTAAACTAAAAACACGCTCGTATACTCAAGAATTCAACTTTTTAGTGCAAACCAAGTTAAAATGGAAAAAAAATTGACTTAATTCAAAAAGACAACGATCTTTGCTTGTGATAACATTGGTTTTCTGAACATAGTTTGTTCGATGTCGCCCAGTTCCAGTGTCATTACCACACGAATTTAACCAGGACGAAAAAGCAGAAGAAAACTTTTTTTTTTCTATTTTATCTATTAAAAAAAACTTGATTATTTCAAAGAAATTCATTTCAACTTTTCAACGTTATAGGAAGTTTGTAATATTTAGAGCAAACTGAGGATGTAAACATTATCTGTGGTGAAAGGTATGGAAAATTCCTTCATGGAAAATTTGAACAATCTTCCCGAAAACTCCACTTTGTGAGTATGATTGCAGCCTACATTTTTATGTTTTTTTATGAGTAAATCAAGCGCTCTTCTATCGAATTATGCTCACCAACGCAGAGCACCTTGTTCAACAAGGCTTGTTGGCCTCTGTTTGCGAGTCTTTCGTCAGGCTGGGTAACAAATTGAATAGACTGTGGAGCCCAATTAAAAATAAGCGTAAAAAAAATTACCAAAGACACTGCAATGCAATGCCAGTTATGGAATTGAATCGGTAGCTGTGCAAATTTTCAATCACTAACACGACGCTCTTTCTCTTGCACTATAGCCGCTATAGTCGTATGATCACGAAGTATTTTTTGCTGTGCGCGAACTAATTTGTAGCAAACATGGTTATCCTATAGAGTATAAAACGAAACTTAGCTTTGATTTTGAGGATCTAAGTATCAACGCCAACTTCACTTTGGTACCAACAATAAGCAAATCAAGAAAACTCCGACCCGTTTGATCCAATGTATTATCGGCTTTTATCGCAGGCTGACTTCACATTTTGTGTTAGACGTTTTATTTCTACGTATAATGCAATTCATTTTTTCATGCTGAAACAACTAGTAGGAAGTTAAGTGATTAATACATTTAATATTGTTTCTGCAAAGGTCAGTTGTTACGCGTCATTAAGTCATGCTACTGTCGACAGAGCTTTGTGTTCGGGTAAATGGCAAGCAATCAAAGCCGCTCCATGTGAGCGTTGGACTCGAGCAATAGTGCGTTTTGTCACCTCTCCTTTTCATTGTTTACATGAACTGGATCGACAAACGCAGCCATGCTGAGAAGTATGCCACAACTGAGAATTACAAAATTATTCGTCTGCAGTTTGCTGATGATTTGGTTTTGCTTTCTTCCACAGTATCTGGCCTTCAGTGCTCAGTAAATAGCTTCGCAAATGCATGTGACATCACCTGAATGAAAATACCCTCGGCCAAAGCTGAGGTTCTTTGCGTTTCAAGGAACCCTGGTCAGTGCTCGTTACAAATGAATGGAGCGACACTGGAGCAGGTAGAGAAGTTTAAGTATCTTGGAGTTGCATTCACGAGTGATTGAAAACAAGATGAAGAACTGGATACCTGAATTGGCAAGGCTATTGCAGTGATGCGAGCTTTGCATTGTTTGTTTGTCATGAAAGGAGAATTTTTGAAAAAGACAAAGCTCTCAATTTTCAAAATAGTTTTTGACCCCTTTCTCACTTATGATCTTCAATCTTGAAGAATGATCTAAAAAGTGCGATCGCAAGTGCAAGCGTCCAAAATGAGGTTGTTACAAAGAATTGAAGAAGTTACATTATTGCACAAGTTGCTTAGCTCTGAAATTCGAAAATCTCTAAACATTCATCCGTTACTTTTCCGAATTAAAATATCTCAGCTGAGATGGTGTGGTCATGCAAGCACTATGCCTCAGAAAAAACTCCCCCAGCAAGCTTTACTTGCCAAAGCAAATGGGAGAAGACCACTTGGACGACTTAGATATAAATGGACCAATTACATTTCGGATCTTGGATGGAATCAATTGAAACTTTATCCAAGCGAAATGTTAAAGGAGATAAAAAACCTTGAAGTGTGGGGGATTAATTTCGAGTTGCAGCGTCCGCAATTCTCACGGAAAAGCTGGCAATGAAAGAGTCTGTAAATTGCGCTAGATCGGGATTTTTGAAGTACAGTAATTGTTCAAATGTACAGCATAAACTTGGCTTGTTTCTACACATTTAGGTGATTGAATTCTGATGCATCCGAAGAGATGTACGAGATTTAACTTTTTATGTCCAGAGTATATCTGACTTAGAGGTTTAATTTTTTTTTTTTTTTTTGCAGTCAATTCGTAAAGCCGTTCAAAGACTACGAAGTGCTGATCTCAGCAGTGTTCTCATACATTTTTTTCGTTATTGGACTGGCCGGGAATGGTCTTACAATTGCTGCTGCGACAACATCGCGAAAGCTCAAGTAAGATGTGTATTTTTTTGATTGTTTTTTTTTTCATATAAACATTTTTTAACATTGTTTGAGTTTCTTTAAAATATTTAAGAGCTAGAAAGCGAAAGAGCGAGACAAACTTGCACTGCGTGTCAGAAAAAGGGATGCGCCAAAGTGTATACGTTCTTGTTTGTAGTACTTTTTGTTTTTTTTCAGGTTAGTTGTTAATTTATGCATATGAAAAAAATAGACATATAGCGTATACATACATTGTTTTTTGAAAACGAGCTAAAAAGTGTCTGACGAAATATGCTCATTATAACTCTTTTAAATTTATTTCAGTGTTTTTAAAAATGCAACTAGTGAAACAATTTTCTGTTCGGCTACGTGCAAATTTCAAAATCACATCCAAATTAATATCTTCATTTTTTGACAAATCAAATTTTCTTCCATTTTTTCACACAAAATTTTCTGTTTAATTTTTGCAAAATTATCATCAACAAGTGTCAAAAACATAAATAATAATTTCTGCTAATTTTTTTCAGTTCGACATGGTGCAACTTGATTCTGAGTCTAAGCTTCTCTGACTTATTCTCAACATTGAATAGTCCGTTTTTTTTATATATGTATAGTTGGGGTTATGAAAAATGGAATCTACCATCCTTTTTCTGCAAGGTTGTATTAATTTGTTTTTAAAGGTCTTCGTGAATAAATTTACTCTCAAATTTGAAATATTTCAAGTGGGCATGGTTTAGAATTACGAATTGGTATCACGTTACGACCCAAATTTAATTGATTGATCGATACTTATTTTTCATTTACGAGGAAGCGACGGTGGCGCTTTTGTTTTGGACCATCGTACATCCGCTTTGGATTTAAACTATTCCACGCTTTCCGATTAATGTTTCACTTCTTCCAACATAAATTTGCTGCTTGCTCAAAGCCCTCAAGCGGAGAAAATCATCGTAAAGCTTACAATCCAAGGACGCAACAAGTGACCAGGATGCGGGTTGAAACGAGATTATGCATTCAGGATTGTCGTAAAAACGACGATTTTACCCTATCGGCCATGCTGCAGGCAATTTCTAAGAATTACATCGAGTTTTTCAACAATTATCAATTTTTTAACATCTCTTGTATGATTGTCAAAATCTCTTGTATGATTGTCGTAGGTTTGATGTTAGTTCGTGCGAATACCAGAGTTGTGATGGTCGAATTACACGATCAATATTTTGCTGCACTATTGTTTGCAGCAGCTTTGCTGTAGCATTTTTCTATGTGTAATTGGTTTTGCACGAAGATTATGCAATTATTGCAGAAACCTTGCACAAGCGTAGTTTTGCGACGTGGAAATGCCTTCCACTAAATTTTCAAATAACTTCACTCAACATTGAAATAACTTCGGCCGCTTTTTAGTTTTCTGATACCTCACAATGATTTTATAAGTTAGCACTTATAATAGATAATGTTTGTCTTTGGTTTATTGCTGCGTTTCTGTTGCGTAGCAAATCTTGTACAGACCGTATTAACCAGTAAGCCGACTTGGACACGCGTGAAATTTTTTTTTTGATTATTTAGTCGTACATTTTGGTGCTTTGCAACAACGGTTCGTTTTCTCGCACCGCAGTGAAATTAGTCAAAAATTACTCGAAGTAAAAGCATTGATAATAAGCGAAGTAATTAAAGGCCCACCCCTCGTTTTGGATTGCTGTGGTTCCTGTTATAAAGACCCAAATATAAAATTATTGACTGGAGGGAAGAGGCGGATGCACTAAAAAACCTACTAAATTCTGCATGTACTGGCATGAAACTACGTCTGTATTAAATTAATCACTAATTGATTGTTAATAGCATAATTGTAACATTTGCCGAATGCAATTCCTTCAAATACAAACAATAATCGTCAGGCATTTTGTTGTGTACGTTTTTAATACCAAGGCTACTGTAATACTTCTATTTTTATGTGTTGCTATGGATACTTAGTCTTGCTTGTCTTTATTTTCTAAACTAGCAAAAAGATCTACTGGTCACTAAATAATGCTTCATGCTTTTCTATTCGTCTAATGTTCGTATCCAAATAGAACTACGAATATTCAAATCAACATTTCCTTTTTAAAGAACAGTAGGATACTTTACTTGATTCTCAGCAGTGGGTTAGTGGCAGTGGGTGAATCAGTACCTTAATTTAATAACCTACTAATTAAGCAGTATAAGTAGCAATTGGAACGCCTAAACTTTAAGCTAATTGGCTAGCACGTAATTTGTATAATTCTACTGTTCGCTGATAATGCCATTAGCAGAGAGTCGAAACGTTCAAAATACTCAATTATATTAGCTGTAGCGTCTATGATTTTAAGATTTGAAACTTCTCAAAATAAAGTTTCTCTCTGTGAGGTGTACAAAAGCAAGTTTCATTTTTTGTAGTACAATTACTAATTTGTAATTTCAATGAACAAAATCATATTAAACTTAACTGCACATAATTGATATGGCCTTGCGTAGTATTTCCAATCCTAATATGGTTTTTCCAAATCCCACACCAGTTTTTTTACAATTATCTGCCTTCAGAAACCCGGGTTTTAAAATTAAAAAAAAAATCCAAGCAATTTAACTTAATCGACGAGGTGTTATTTGTATTATTTATCAATGATGTAAAAGTGCTTGATATTGGCAACCAAGTAAAAATTTTGTTACTTGAACGAAAAATTACTTGAAGTAAAGTACAAAGTATTGACAAAAAAAGTAGTTGAGTAAAAGTAAACAGTAGCCGTTTTGAAAGTACTTAAGTACAAGTATTCCTAAAAGTATTTAAGCAAGCTAAACAAATTGTTTAATCGAATAACTGTAGTGTATGACAACTATAGTCGACTGCCTTCACATTACTCCCACATATTCCTTAGTCTTCTAAGTCCTCATTTTCTCAAGAAGTTATAAAAACTGATGCAAGTTTTTGTTGTTATATTCAAATCAAAAAGAACGACTGCAAAACTTTGAGAATTCAAAATCATATCACGCCGAATTTTTGGGAAGCTTTTCATGAAATCTTTGTCAACTTAATTTAATTGAACAATCGTCGGTAGAAAACTCAATCGTTCTGACGAATTTGTAGGTCAAATTTAAAATTACTGTACTTCGTACTCTTCTGAATCAAAATGCTACTTAAGTAGCGTTATTTCACGCTAAAGTAATAAATGAAAGTAGAAAGTTTTCAAAAAAACAATTTTTTTAAAATGCTCGTTACCGACAAAACCTACTTGAGTACGCTACTTAAGTAGAGCTACTTTCGTTACTCTACACCTTTACTGATCATTCAGTGTCCGTTCGTACAAAAGTGCTCCGTTTTATTTTGTTTTGTTTTGTTTTTTTTTTCTTTTTCTTTATGCTGCGTAATCATTGGCGAAAAATGTGGGCTTGTTCTTTTGTAATATTGCGCCGAATTATTGAGCAACTGTAAGCTTAATAGTATTTGAGTGAGACCATTTCACAGGAAAATTTATTTAAAAAAAAAAGAAACCCTCATACATGCATGTGCTAGTCTTTATTTCTCCCTTTCAGTGGCTAAGTACAAGATAAGAATAAATAGAAAAACAAAGTTAATCCAATTTTGCGCTGAAGTACAATTTGCTTGTTATTTTTACAGCAATGCCGCAGTGGTGGTGTAAAAATTTACTACACAAAAAATTGATAATTTTAGGCCTAAGTAGTTCAATTTCATAGATGGCTGATTTTAATGCATTTTTTAGCATATCCAAAAGAACATTTTGTAATACTTTCATTTCTTTCTTGGTTGATGGGGTGTGCTTGCGACTTCGACATCATACTGGGGCTTAATTGCTTTCAAAGCGGCCTTGTTAATATATGAAGAGCTTATTTCCAAAATACCTTATATCCACTTTTGATGTTTTCGAGAAAACCGCAAAAAAATGTATTGAAGCTTTTTTGCAAATATTTTGTTAATTTTACTTTCTGGGGATTCCAGACGTATTCCTCTTCAAAACCGAAAAGTTTGAAAAATTGACGATATTTAGTTTAGATTTTATTTTGGTTTATTTAAATTCATAAAAGTGGATACAACATAGGCGTAACCAGAGGAGAGACCCAGGTGGCCCGGCCCCCTCCCAAATTAAAATACCACCAATGATAAAAAATTATGGCAACACAGCCTAGCGATGTTTAGTTGCAGTTTTTTTTCAGTAACTACGCACATAACATTAATTAACAATAATATTAATGACGAGGAGGGAGCCCCAGTGCCCCTAATTAACAACCAGGGGAGTCCTAACCGACAACCAGGGAGCCCCGGGGCCCCTAACTAACAACCGAGAGACCCAGGGCCCCTAACCAACAACCAGGGATCTCTGGGGCCCCTAAACGACAATTAAGGGACCACGGGGCCTCTAACTAACGCCCAGGGAGCCCTGGGGTCCCTAACTAACAACCAGAATGCTCTGGAGCCTCTAACTGACGAGCAGGGGGCAGCGGGGTCCCTAACTGACAACCTCATGGCCCCTAAACGACAACCAAGGAGCCCCGAGGCTTCTAACTGACGACCAAGAGTCCCGGGTCAGGGGCCCCTTAATTCAAGTTTTTAACAATTCATATGCAAAACTTGTGAGAAATCTAAAAGTTTTGTCTTAAAAGTTGCAAACCCAAGTCTTCGTTTAGCGTTATTATGAACTTAATGCTATAAAACAGGCGGTATTGCAAATCCCCCAATCGAAATGCAATCAATGATAAATTAATAATGAGAGCATAGCCAGTATGCTGTCGTGGTCCGGAATTGCTTTTTTTTTTTTATTTAGGATTTACGCGTACAAAAGTAAGCAATAATAATAATGACGACCGCGTGTCCACGTGCAATGCTTGGAGGTTTCAAAAAACTGCCAAGTGACTTGACTCGAGTTCTCCACGTTTTGGAAAAACAGTTATTTTAATTTCGCTTTAAATGTTTTTTTTTTATGAAAGAAATTAAGGGCGCGATTTTACATCAAAATCATAGGCGTAGCCAGGGGGGTGGCCCAGGGGGCCTGACCCTCAATCGAAATGCCACCAATGACAAAAATTTGACAAAAAGCCTTATTTCTTCATTTTTAGTTTCTTTTAGCATCTTTGCGTACAACAGTATACGCGTAAAACAGTATTAACAATAAATAATATTGACGACCAGGTAGCCCGGCGCACCCCCTTAATTCAATTTTTTCCAACCAATTTGAACGTATAACCAGAGTGAAATCCAGGGCTTTTGTCCTAAAAGTTGCAACCTCAGGCCCATCAAAACTTTTTATGAACGTGATGCAATAACCAGCGCCGTGTTTGCCATATGGCACAGTGTCAAGGCCCGCGCTCACATTGTAGGACTTTTATTAGTCTTCACTTATATTTGGCACAAAGATGTTGCAAAAATCGCGTAAGTCCTGGGGCCAAGCGCAATGTAAATCCGGCTCAGGAATAACATATTTAGTAAGCGTAACCATCTATTGTACCATTTTTCAATAACGATTCACCTCTACTTTGCCAGTTTTTACACACAGAATACTTTTTAAAAAATAGCTAGGGAAAATGCTCATTGAACAAATGATTGAATTTCAATTGAGGGGGCCTGGGCCTCCAGGCCGTACCTGTATTCCTATAACTGGTTAAGTTCATGACACAACAAAAATCTTTAAGTAAAATTTTTGAGTGGATTATTATTTACTGCTAAAATATTCAAGAGGCAATGTGCCTTACTTTCCCTTATATGTACCAAATCACTTATATCTAAAGTTGTACACCATAATGCAAGATTTTAAACGTGTTTTGGAATTTAATCGCAAGTAAAAGAAGGATTGGAAAATTAAATTTTTTCGATTGGCTTTCAAATGTTAAAAATCTAGTTTATTCAAATGGCTGTGAACACGTGGAAATGTGATTAAATGGGATTAAAATAGCTCTTTTTTCTAAAAACTTACAAAAATTGCCCAGCAGCTAGGGGCTTTGCCCCCAGACCCCCATAGCCACTAGAGGCTGGGGGCTCCGCCCTCACACCTCCGTCTGTGATACGTTTGATTACATTAGCTTACTCAACACGTCTCCTCAGTTAGACATTTGCTCTTTCTAACTATTAGTTTTTGCTCTCTTCTTTACCAAAATTCTGGTTAAGTGCCAGAAAGCTACAGCTTCAGATCTTCCATTCTACGATATCTTTGCCGCACAAAAAATTTCTCTTTTGAAAATTTCTGATGACATCTTTGCATGTGAATTGTAATTTGGATCCCCCCCCCCCAATCAAAAATTCTGGCTAAGCCTACGGGATACAAGTTGTTTTGAAACTAAACTGAACAAAATTCTGGAAAATGTTGTTTCATCTGGATTTAATCTGAATCAAGCATTAGTTGTAGAGCCTATAAAACCTACTGTAATTGGTAACTGCTTTTACCCAAAATTGTACAAAAAATCGCTTCGGTGACGTTACGGATGGTTGCTGTTGCCTCTAAGCTTAACGCTGCGTGCAACCATAGCATACGAGAAAAGTAATCATAGAGTTTTGACAAACTCTTTTGAAATTAATAGTTTACTTACCTAATGTCCTTCTTGCGGAGACTATTCAAATCTGTACTAACGCCCTCTGCAGTTCGGAACACCCTCCTGTACCTTTTTCAAGGCAAATCTTTTTTGAACTTAAGGAGATGGCTGCTCCTTCTTTCGAGTTTTGCTTCGATGACACCATGTATCACCAGATCGACGGAGTTACAGGATCGTCCCTTGGATCAGCCCTTGCCAATATTTTTGTAAGCTACCATGAATCTAAACTTTTCCAGACCACTTTCCAGCCAGAGATGTATTACTGCTATATGGATGACACTTTTCAAGTATTTAGCAACGACGATGAGTGCGATCATTTCTTACACATCTGTCTCAACTCACTTCACCCTTCTCTTTGTTTTACTTTTGAAAAATAATTCAACTTGACTCTCCCTTTCCTGGACGAGTTGGTTGAAAAATCCTTTTCCAAGTTCATTAACTCCATCTACTGGAAGCCCACATTCAAAGGTCAATATCTACGCTGGAATTTCTTCAGTCCACAGAAACGCAAAACTAACTTATTCCTGACCTGAGCTCACCGGGCTCTTGCCATTTGTTCTCCTGAAAGATAGCCATCGGAACAAGACAAAATTAAGTTCATTTTACAGACTAATGGATACCCGAAGCACGTTATCAAGTCGTTTATGGCTAAAAAGATGAAGCAATTTTATGCTCTGCTGAAATTTGGACCGGAGAGATGCCCCGTTTATTTACGTCTCCCATGGCTCGGTTTTATTTCTATCTAGTTTGAAAGCAAGAAAAATCTTCAGTCAAACAGTGCTTTTCCTCTGTTTAAACACGAGTTGTTTACTTTACCAACGAGCTTCTCTTCGCTACAAACAAGGATGTCCGCCTGCTTTACAGAAAAGCAACGTGGTGTATTAATTCGCATGCCCCTGCGACAGTCGGTATGTAGGCCATCTCTGCCAAAAGCTGCAGGACAGAATTAAACAACACATTTCCAAATCTATTTCTCTTCTCAGAAGCGCTTACTTCCTGCCCGTCGATGCAAAACTTCCACCCAGACTAAAACCCAGTCTCTTGCTTTTGATTCAGCCATTGAACTTCATCTTTTACAAAATCTAGTCTGTGCTCAACATTATGATCACAGTATATTCTCTATTCTCGCCCAAGGCCGCCTCTTTTTCCATCTATCTGCTCCTCTTTCCATCTATCTACTTTCATCAAAACTTCCAACTCCGCCCTCTGCCGACAAAAGACTTCGTGTGCTGCTTAAAAATTGTTCACTAATGACGCTTTCCCAATGGTCTTTCTCTAGCCAATCATGGCTAGGCTTTTTCCTATAAATTGCCGCTTTTATTCCTGCGCTGTCTAATCTGACGATTCCTCTTGACAAGTGTCAGATAAAAAGCTTGGAAGAAATGAACATTTTAATCATAGTATTTTATCTTCAAAAATTAAAATTTCTGTATTTACAGTCCACAAACTTGTCATATGCTTAAACTGAAATAAATCATTTTCGCATCATTGACCACGCATAATCAATTAATGTGACACTTGGACCAATGGCTAACTCTCGTTTGTTCCAAATAAAGTTTTTTAGTTCTCTCTTATAGCTTATGAAGAACTCGATGAGCAAAAGCAAAAAAAACTCATTTGATAGAAGGCGTTTTGGAACTAAACCGACAATGGAGACAAGGCGTTTTGGAAATCAACTGAATATTCTGAAATGCTTTTGTCAGGGATAGAAAGCGATTTGGAACTAAGTTTTTGCACAGAAACATGCGCATGGTCAATTTCTACATTTTTCAATAAAGAAGTAGTTTTGAAAAATATGATTTCTAAGGCGTTTTGGAAATAAACTCTTCATATATATTTTTTGTCTATAGGCACGGGATTTGATGCTGGCTTTATTGCGGTTTGGTGCTGGGCACTTTCAAATTTGAGAGACTACACTATTTTTTAATTTAGGATAAGAAAGGCTATATTGCTGTTGATATCAACTTGATCTAATTCGTAATTTAACTTAAAAGAATTTGGAAGATTACTGATCTTAGTTTTGGTTTAACGATGTCTAAAAGCAAAAAATGCTTGGGCAGTGTGCTCTGTAACCAAATTTGTAAGTTAGTGAATGCCATCCGCTTGGGTGAATCGCCAAATTAATGAACTGCCTGCTTTTTCACATACTTTTTTTATCATGTTGGTAGTTCTGAATTGAGGTTGGTAGCGAGTTGGCCATCGTTTTGTTTAACCCTACATATACTGGGCTATTTTTACCCCCTATTTGTACCGGGGGGGGCAAATTTGCCCCCCAATCTAAAAACTGTTTGGTAAGTGATAGAAGTAAGATTTTTTGCACGTTGAAGCTATTTTTTGTGAAATTAAAAAAAATAAA
Source organism: Trididemnum nubilum (assembly GCA_963965965.1). NCBI lineage: Eukaryota > Metazoa > Chordata > Ascidiacea > Aplousobranchia > Didemnidae > Trididemnum > Trididemnum nubilum. The sequence goes on from OZ014472.1 coordinate 6,427,725, forward strand.
AATGTTGGGGTTGTGACGTCACCCAAACAATGATGACGTCATCAAAACCAGTAAATCCTTATAACAGCATGCAAAATTGTCTAAATTTTGCGAAATATTACTTTCAGCTGGGACTTTTGTTATTTCAAAGATATCTCTGATAAAGTCACAGCAGATGATGACGTCACATGCATGATGACGTCATCATGCATGATGATCTCATCTTTAATATATTGTGTTTATTATTATTTATAATTTTTTGTAACCGAGATATTGTATAATTCACGAAATTTTACAATATTGCAGTATTATTTTCATTATATCATTCAACAGCTGAAGAAAATGAATATTTTTTATGCGAATACAATTTATTTCGAGAAACAGCAGAAAAAGCAATATTTTTGAATTATAACGTCATTAATGACGTAATGATGATGCAATGCATTTATCAGTAAATAAAATATTTTATTCCACCTAAAGATTAGCATTGATAATGAATACGCAATACAATGAATAGAATACGCACTCTGATAAGCATGCATTGTGCTCAAAATTGCACAAAACTCCTTGGGTGCCTCTAACAAAGGCAAAAATGACGTCACTTTCGGTTTTCCCACTGACCCCAAAGTTTCTGAAAATGTGAGTCATTAAATTTGATTCAAATTCAGGGTGCATCAAAGCAAAACTTTTGTTAGTTTAGGAGCTATATAAAAATAACTAAGAGGGAAGCAAATTTGCTCCCCCCCACCCGGTACAAATAGGGTTAATTGTGCCACGTATCAGTGTTAGAAGTGCGCTGGTGATCTGCATAATGCTTTCTGCTGAGCGTATCAACTGAGCATTAATGTTGTTCTGCATGGATTGCAGAGTGATCCATTTCAAATTATAGTTTAGCTGAGGACGTTGTTGCTGACCTTTTTTTTTTTCGTTCAGTAAATGCCATAAATTTATCTCTACTGACCCAAATAAATGTAACAAAATTTTTTCAAGACATATAACTCAATTTTTCTTGCTTGCTATTTTTTTTACTATATCTGAAAACAAACAACTTTTTAAATAAGGTATTTACAGGGTTGCCCATAAGTAGGTATAGGCCTACACCAATTACTATCAAAATTCTTTAAATTTCTTTTTACACTCTATATGCAGCACATTCTAAAGCACTTCACATTACATGAACGAACGAGCGAACGACTAATTTATTTTGTCGTTAAATAACAAACACACTAAAACATAACACAAAAACTACAATTGGGTTTAAATTATTGATGATGGGGAGGTTACAAAAAGACCTTGCGTTCATCTAGTCAAGCAACCACCCGAATTTTGTTTCCGGTGTGTACCGGTGTTATACCCTACAGTAAAATAGGAAGAAAAAAACAACAAAAATCAAAAAACAAAAAAACAGAAAAAAGTGAGTATCATTATTAATTGGTCAAACTATTCTAAGGCTGAGTTGTTACTGTAGGTATAGTCATTGTTCATACTTGGTAAAGTGATATCAAGCGCTCCTTATATTTTTTCAAGAACTTCGATTATGAAGGACTTTTCATTTGATTAGGAATAGCAATCCATTATTTGGCACCCTTATATTTAATTAAGCGTTGATATTTGATAAGTCGAAAGCGAGGAAAATTTGGTGCTAATTTTTTGATTTGATAATCTGATGTCTTTAAAATTGATAGAACTTACTTTGCTAAAATAGGTATTAAAATTGTTTTTCAAAAGATTATTGCAGTATTTTTGCATAAGTTTTGCTATTTCATACGTGTACATGTCAAATCGTTTTAAAATGTGAAATTTAATGTAATATTGAATAACTCTTTCATCTCATTTGCCTCCACCAATAATGCGTAAAGCTCAATTTTGAAGTACTGTTAAGTTTCTCAAATAAGCTGGATAGATATTGCTCAAATCTGTATTCCATACAAGCGATGGAGATGGACAATTGTGCAATACAGAAGCAATAACGTTTTTGTAGGCAGCAAATGTTTCAGTTTGCAAATAATTTTGTTTTAATCTAGCAACTTTATTTTTAATGGATATTAATTGGAATGCAAAACTGAGACTAGAATCGACCAATATTCCTAAGTATTTGCAATGATTGTTAATGAGTATTCACTTTTGCTATAATTAAGTGAAATATCATTAAAACTATTCATGTTATTGTTACATTTGGGGGAAATAATTGCGGCATGTGAGTTATTTGGATTAAAAGTTAACTTATTAGCAATAGCCCAAATGCGGAATTTATTTAACTCATGGTTCATATAAGTTTCGAGAGAAAATAATTTATTTGAAGAAAAACGTAAACATGTATTATTTGCAAATAAACGTGGGATACATGAAATAGCATTATGTAAGTCATTAATATGCAGAGGTGGGCAGTAACTAGTTTCTATAGTAACTAGTTACTGTAACTAGTTACTTTTTTAGTAACTGTAACTTAGTTACTTTTTTCAAAAAAGTAACGAAAGTGAGTACTAGTTACTATTTGGAGACATTAAAAAGTTACTAGTTACAGTTACTTTTAGTTTTGGTCCTGCTAAAAAAGTTTCTTTAATCGCTAGATTTTGGTTAAATGAAACACTTTTATGTAATCCCTGTTGGCGCTACGGATTACGGATTTTTTATTGTGCGCTTACGTAGCAACCCTAAAAGATATTAGAATGCTTTTAAATTAAATGCATGTAAAAAGATATTAGAATGCTTTTAAATTAAAGACCTACTTTTACCAATCTAATAAGTTACGTTCGATTATCTTTCCTGCAGGGATTGTCTTGATTGCGTAATTTTTACCAACAGCGTGTAGTGTTCGTTCAGCAGATAACGTTGTTGTTAATGTAGCCGCTTTAACCCTTTTGCTGCTTTTTTTTTCAAAAAGACATTTTGAAGCACAAAGACAGCATGGGCAAACACATTTTGAAACCCAAACGTTCTAGTCTCAGCGATGAACATTTTGAGATGCTCGCCTTCTTGAAAGGCGATTAAATAAAGTGCATCAGTGTGATACGTTGTGTATTTTTGTTTTAGCAACAGCAACAATAGCCATAAGCAGCGTGCGCAGAGGCACCAAATGAAAATTAGAAAGTGAATAGAGAACGAAATCTGTTAATACCGGATCCAAAGCACAAAATCAACTTTTTCAATACTTAATTCATACCGATAACCAGAATGTGACATTGCAAGCAATATCTGGGTACTTTGCAATTACTTTGCTGACTGCGTGAAGCGTGTTTATGGTTGTTGATAGTCAGATCTGAAATACTCTGCTTTCAAATTTCATAATGTTCCATTAACTTGATCAGGTTTGTTGTTAATGGTTTTCAAAATTTAGCGTTAAATTTCCATAATTACTTTTTATAATTAAAAACACGATTAATTAGTAAAGTACTAAAAACTATTGGATACCAGTAAATAACACAAAAATATTGTTGACCACAAATAAGCTATTCTTGCCGTCAACGAATACGTCTTTTCTGCTCGAACTTCGATTGGTTATGCGTCTTTGTTCAGATAAAAGCTTCAAATTATTGTCTATTTGCAATCGTGTTGACAGATGAGGGCATCAAAATGACGGCATAGAGAAAAAGCTTCTGGCATAAAACGATCGATTTAGTATATTCTCACGCACGAAGGACAATTGGGAAATTATAATGCTTACATAAGTTATACACTAAAAAATTGAAATGCGATTAGCTTACAGGGCCCATTTGGCATGGTCTTTTCCATGTGGTCTACCAAATTTTGTTACCTTTAATCTTTTGATTCATATTAACCTATTCAATAGATTTAATTTTTTTAGCTTTTCTGGTTAATGAGGGCAGGTATCAACATAATTGGAGAACCTCTAGTGTAAGGCATCCCAAAATTTTTTCATGTTATCTTATTACCTATGTTGAAAGTTTCATTTTTCTTTAAGCTTGAGTGGTTAAAAATTTTGAAAGACATATTTGAGGAGGATTACCCAATATGTGGCAATTGAAATTAGTCATAACTTTATCTTTCCTTTTTATTCTTAATCTTTCTTAAGCCTAGCTTAAATCGTTAAAAAGTTTAAATTTTTGAGGACCCATTTGAGGGAACCCCAAATTTTGTCATATTATAACTTTTTGTTATATTTACCTATCCTAAAAATTACATGCGTCTAGCTTAAGTGGATAAAAACTATTAATTTTGGCAGTGCTGTTTGAGGAAGGCCTCTCCAAAAGTTGGTACCAAAAGTTATGTCAAATTTTATCTATTCTACACATTTATATATCTTGAAAATTTCATGTGTCTAGCTTAAGCAATTAAAAAGTTTAAATTTTGGCATCCTCGTTTGAGGAGGACCCCCCATTATAGTACCTCCAAATTTTGGCATATGATATATCTTTTACCTATATTTACCTATTCTGAAAATTTTATCAGTCTAATCTGAGTGGTTTAAAAGTTTGAATTTTGGTGGCCCCGTTTAAGAGAATCCTCTTCATTTTTTTATTCATAAATTTTTTCAAATTTTATCTTTTTTTTTATGTTTGCCTACCTTGAAAATTTCGTGTGTCTAGCTTAAAGGTTAAAAAATTCAAATCTTGGCGGCCTTGTTTGAAAGGGACCCCCTCATTCTGGTACCCCCAAATTTTGTCAAATTTCATATTTCCCTTATATTTACCTACCTTAAAAATTTCATTGGTCTAGCTTTGAAGATAAAAAAGTTTAAATTTTGGAGAACCTGTAAGTAGTTACTTTTTTTGCCAAGTACCTGTAACTGTACCTCAGTTACTTTTACAAAGTAAGTTTCCCACCACTGGTCGAGAGTAATTAATAGAACGCAAACCGTAGGCGCATGATTATTCTGAAACTAGCTTGTTCTGAACTTTTTTATCTTGTATCTGTTGCTTCCGGTACTTGGTTGATGGTATTTCAAAGTAGCTGCATACATCGCATTGCAGCGAGCTTCCCCTTCAAACAGAAGCTTTCACTGCAAATAAGAGTGCGCTGATCATAATGCTCAAAGCTCAATTGCTCATAACATTTATATCTTGAATACATGAATGCTTGTGAATTTGATGCTGAGGACATTACTGAACTTTGCTGGGCTTTCTGGGTTATTTGTGATGTGTTTAAAATGCCCTACTGACATTGTACGATTTCGTTTTTTATTGTTAATTCTAGCACCACTATTTTTCTGAAAATTAGCATGTGCTACCAATGCGTAATGTATTTTATTCAATAAATCTGGCAGCAGTTTCAGTTGACAAGCAAAAATATGCCAAAAGAGGACATTTTTGCTCTATCATAGGGCCTTTCTGCTCTACCTAAGAAAATCGGATAAAATAAAATTGAACATTAGAGTTTATTTAACGCCACAATCAAATTTCTGATCAAAAATCATTGAAAATGAATGGTGACATTATATATTCATCTCAAAAATTGGTTAAAATAATTGATTACCAAATTTTGGGGTAAGAGCTATTAAAAAGGGGGGTAGTGCCGCCCCTAAACGTCATCCGATTGCGTTGAAATTTTTTGGGGGAAGTTTTTTTAGTGATGTGATCCCAAAGTCGCTGACGGAGCGCAAACTTTCAAAACTTTTGTTTTTTGGGACACCCTAGCCTCTCATCGTTTTGTACCTAGTGGTGTTGGTGTGTATCGTTCTTGCTTCAGATGAAGCGCGACTGATTCTCTTTCCCTTTCTGCTGGCCCCAATGATGTGCAGTGTCGGTCGGGAAAAAAACTCTTTGAAAGATATTATCACTCAAAAACGAAAAATAAAATCTTTTTTTATTCCAAGCTCAAAAAGAAACTTTGCTAATTCTTTATTAAAATAAAATAGAGCATACATTTACGTAATTTGCAATGCCGGAAGCAGAGAGAGTTCACTTTATTTATTTTCCTCTTTTTTGGCCTCATTTGGCATTATAACCTTTGTCTATTTATGGTAATACCATTGGCATTACCAACCCTAGTGTGGAGAATACTAATGCTTTTGCGTTATAAATTGGGGATCTAGGCTCCCACCAGAGGCACTCCCCGGTAATGCTACCCCCTATTTAGTATAAAATGCGCTTTAGCGTCGAATTTCAAGTTTCTCATTATTATCGCAATAAGATTTAATGCACTAAGAATCCATATTTTTTTGAAGTAAGGCGAAATATATCAATGGGGTAAAACGCCTACTAGATCCTACTGAAGGCGTTTTACCCCACATACGTGGAGGCGTTTTACCCCACCAGTAGCCATTTTTGATAATGCTGAATTTATTTTAAGGGTTGAGGCAATTGATCAAAAATAATAACCAAACCTTATATCAATCATGGTTTTCCCTCTCACTGAAAAGAAACAAATTAATTGGAAGCCTCGAAGGCGATCAAATAGCTCATCAATTAACCCTTTATGCTTATATAGAAAGAGTAAAAAAGTTAATTTTGATTGTAAAATTAATCAGCTTCTTTTTCCTTCACTCCAAATATGGTCTAAAATATAGTTAGATAGACATAGTAATAGAGTGGTGATATGACGCCGTTATCTCAGTATGTGAGCTAATAATGGCTAAACGCTTCTTACCCCACCCTGCTACCTTTTTTTGTTTATCGACAAGCTTAATGTTAAGTCTGTTATTGTTTAATTATTGCTACTTGGTGCAATTGACGTAGATGACTGCATAGTCTTTTGGTGCTTCCTGCCTGCGTACTTTTAGCGTATAGTAAAATAAACTTGACTTGTACTTTTTGTTTCATCCGAATAGATTAAAGTTTTGCTAGCAAAAGCTAAAACTATTCTATTTCGGCATAATCAGGAAGTTCGTCTAACGGATGCAGCCAGAGTTGTAAATGGGCCTACTAGTTCAGGACCGAACCCACCCTGAACCCACAAAACTAATTTGAAGCCCACATCATGACCGAAAGAAACCGAAAGTTAAGTTAGATTTGAAAAATTATCTATGTTGCCAAGTTAGTTTGATTATATTTTTGTGCACATTAGACAAAAAGCACGTCCCAAGCCCGAACTGAGCCCAAAATTTTTGTCAACTTTAGGCCCAAATCCAAAACAAAAAGCCCGGCCCGACTTACAACTCTGGATATAGCAGCCCGATGCACTGATTGGTTGGTGTATGATAGATGACAGTAAAAATGTAATTTTCATTCCGCTGTCTTCTTGTGTTTTATTTCACGATAAACATAAGTAAATATTTCTAAAAGTATGCATTGAGTAACAGTAGTGTAATTCCAAAGCAAGGATACGTTTCAGAAGGTGCGTAGCAGATTTTCAACAAAAAGGTTTCACAACCGTAAGGTAGAACTTACCTCTCATATCTGTTTTCCCAAACTGAAGCTAGTGTTCCATCAGCATCTGAATTCACTCATAGCCTATCCTGGCAGCCAACCTGAACCTTCAAACCACACACGAGGACAATTTCTGCGCTCGCCTTTGTACCCTATTCTCAGATTACTCTGATCAAAGTTTGACAAAAAGGTCACTAGAAAGAGGATTTTCGACCAGTATTTGTGGTAAATTGCTTACTTGATTTCATAGCCTGTTTAGTGATGCTGCCGCAACGTGTTTGAACTAAGAGCAGTGCCAGTGTGATTCTGGGCGAGAATTCTCTTTCTGGTGAATTTGTTGTCAGGGTTTAATCAGAATAATCTGAGAAGAGGATACAATGGCAAGAGCAAAAATTGCCTTTGTGTGTAGTTCGATGGTTTGGGTGCAGGGGCGTCGCCAACTTCGCGAGATCGGGGGAGCTAAATTAAAATCAGGGGGGCAAGGGTTTTCGCCGAATTTTTCTGGCCGAAATCACAGGTGTTCTCCAACAAAAAAAAGGTCTTCGCCGAAATCCGAAGGCTTTTTCTGGCCGAAATTGCAAATTTTAACGTTTTTTCCGCCCAATAACAGCAACTTCTTCCTCCCAAAAAATTCTGTGGGAGGGCAAGAAAAAAATCGGGGGGACAAAAACGAAAATCGGGGGGGCATTGCCCCCCCCCCCCCCGCTGGCGATGCGCCTGTTTGGGTGAGCTGCCAGGATAGGCTATGCGTGAATACAGATGTTGATAAAACGCTAGCTTTATGGGAAAGCAGACATGTCAGTGAGGTGCAATCTCACAGTTCTGAAAAAAGAATACGTTTTAATCATAAAAATTGCATTTTTAACTAAACCTGAAACAAAAACGGAATTTTCTGCACTTTTATTCTCGAGTTTTGAATTTTTATCCCAAATTGGAGACATTAGCCTTTAGCCCTTGGCTTTGGCTAATCCTTAGTAAATTCTGAGCTATTGAATTTAGCCGCAAAGCCCAAGCCTTCTAGTAAGCTAATCAACAAAGACATTTTAACCGAGGGTTGATAAAGGCCTCAGTGGGCTAGGCTATTGCATTAAAACGTCAGAGTTGCCAACAAAAGTTGTTATTTGAAAGGGCCCCTACGTCATGCTTGAACTAGAATATCTTTGGAGTGGGGGGTTCAAGAAGGATGATCGAGTCAACGCCAATTTAATCTAATAAGATTTGCCCAGCTTTGGATATTCCCCATTGATCTTGCCTCCAGTCATTGTTTAACTTTCAGTTTTTCATGCCTTATTATTTAGACTTCAAATCATTGTTAAATTCCGGCTTATATTTTTGTTTCGAGCCGGATTCGAACCTGAATTTGTTGGGCTGTTTACATTTGTGGAGTATACAACAAGTTAGAATTGAGGCTGCTGCTCAGGAAATTTTGGGTTGAGGCAGGCTTGTTTACCAATTTCTAGCTCTATTTATTCTTTATTTGTTTTTAAACTTTGAAATTATTGATGTTAAGTTCAGCAACTTTGTTTATAAACAGTAATGCTCTTATTGTTTGTTTTGCAATACTTGGTCTGTTTGTGCAAACAAGAACTTCCATTCGCCATGAAGATCCACAGCTGCAAAGTTACGTCTTTTGGTTGAAGAAACTCTGAGATTAGCAAAATGATACAGCTTTGCTTCCTAAACCAATTTTAACTCCTTTACCGTGAGGGTGAGGATACTGTAATTCTAACTGTCTAACTGCAGTTGGTGATGGTTCACGGCACGTAAGTGTGCAGCATTATCTCGAATAAGCTGCTTCTATTCCTTTCTCCAAATGTGTAGCGGGCACATAGGTGAAGCTCAACAGCGTAAACCAAATGTACTATGACCCCCTGTTTGGGCCTACAAAAAAGTGAAAACAACGTTTTTAGATTAAATAAAACATACATGTGGAAAATTCTTTTTAATATTTAAACTTTCTTGGCTGCTGGAAACTGAATCAAGTTTTTGTCACATCAAGTGTGTCGATTTGGTCTTCTTGAACAGCAGGGTTTTTTCAGACTACCTGGGCAATCGATTTCTTCACGTCTTACGCCACTATTTTGCATATCTTGTGGTTCGCTTTGTTGCGGTATATCTCTATTATCTGGCCGGCGAAATTTAAAAGCTTTACTGCAAAATATACAAAGGTAAGACAATTTTTTTAATCTGTTTTCTATGGTATGTCCCTTATTTTGACATTTTGAAAAGTTTCACTTCTGAATCTTTCAAATGGTTTCATTTAATAAAAAAATGGCCTGTATGAAATTTTAAACTTTTAAAATGAAGTTTAGAAGTGGCACAAAGTCCTTCAATTAGGATGGGTATTTTCTAATTCGTATGCAGGAATACCACCGCTATGAACATTATTGTTTTGTTGTGACCTTAGCACACATAAAATAGCGTATATTAAAATTTTAGGAACCTTAACTTAGGAACTTCATTGCAGTGACGTATCGGTTATGACTTACAGTAGCTATGAGCAGTTTTCAATGTTTGCATTATCAACTCGTTTTTCAAAAAAGCAGCTTCTTTACCTAACATGTCTTGTCTTCTTGAGTACTTTGTAGAGGATTTAAATTTGCTTGGCCTGCTTAATTGTAACGTAGGTTTGACTACAAATTATGGCATGGTGAAAGTTGCAGAGAATGTCATAGAAGATGAACCTCTGTCACAAGCTCGTGTGGATATGACCAACGCAAACAACAAAACACTTGTTAAGCGTATCATCAAAAACAGTAGAAGGTTGATATGTCTGATCAAGACCAACCAATTAGAAATATTTCAGAGGCTTGCAAGCAAGGTGTTTACTGCATGCGTTTTTTCACCACTATCCCATTGCTTCTTACTGAGACCCAGTTTACCCAGTTGAAAATTATTTTAAAACACCAAGCACTTTCCTGGTTTGAACTTGCTTTGCACCTTATCTCTGAATCATTTAACTTCAGCGCCCTTCGCTTAAAATCAGTGATCAGCCGGTTAGCAAAGAAACCCTTCTGCTAGTGATCATATTGCTAATCCACTTTCGGTCTTTTTTGTGCCTGTTTTTGTCTTCAAATTACTTTTCGGGTTCAGGCCAGGTTTGGGCTTAGGTTTTGGGGTTTAGGCCTGGATTAGTCGGCCCTTTTAAAACTCTTTACTACAAGCATTAAAAAACTACAAAAAACTATGTGATTTGCATGTTTTGGGGTTATCCAGATCGTTTTTTAATTTTATTGCAATTTTTTATTAGTGTATTTATTTTCAATATTCAGTACACTGCGATATTACTGCTTTCTTGCTTTGCATGCATTTGCCAAGTTTAGCCAAAAAGCATCATAATGTCAGACTTATGGTGAAACATGGAGCTCAATCCCAAAATCAGTTACTAATTCCTAGAAATACCAAAATTTATTCAAAATTCCACAAAATGACAAAATCGATCTCAGCTCCAAAGAACCATTGTCAGGGATGTTTCTTTGTTTGGTCATTTTGTTTTCTCATTTTGTGGAGTTTTGAATACTTTTCGTACTTTTTAAGAATTATTGACTAATTTTGGAAATGCAATCCGTGTTTTATCATTAATGCACTGTCTCCACTAAATCATCATTTTCTACTTCTTCGGTCTGGAATTGATTCTCTTGATCTTCTCATCAATGATTTCAGACTTATACGTAAACAAGCGTTACAGTCATGTTACCGTAACGAAGCAGCAAAGCAAACGCAAAAACAAGTTAATACAAAGCGAAAAGTTTATAGTTAGCGATACTGGAAATATTTTCATGTCGTAGATTCGTACGAAAGACGCAAACAAGCTCTGCACAATATTACCAAACAAAAACATTTTCCTGCCCTCCTACTTAAACTAGGCCCAAGCCACCACCGATCTTTACTATAGAAATTGATTGCTTCAAGTAGTTTACCATTTTAGCTTTCATGAGTCAAGTCAATTCAAATTGCTTTTGAGCAATTCAGAGTTGAACTTAAACTATATAAGTCCAAAACAAGACCAACGAAAGCCAACTTAAATTTCTTGTAGGCAAATTGGCAATCTAGCGAGCCTACGCTGTAGGGGAAGATGAGGTAAGTTGGCCAGGAGGGCAAGTAGACTATCTCCTTTCAGTCAAAAATTAGCTGCTCAATCTTCACGCGCTTTTATACTACCAATCCCATAGTTGCAATCTCCTACCACACTAACTCAGATAAGTTTCTTTTAAGAAGAGAGAAAAGTTATTAATAAAAAACTGATTTTTGATGATAATTTGGATTTTAAAAAATTCGGTTCAGCATCAGCTTTTGTTGTCTTCGTAACACATTAGAAAAGTGAGTTTTCAGTCAAAGGTTTGGTCTGTATCAGATTTTAACACTATGTAGAACCAAGCAGATGCTTGATTAGTTTTTTGCCAATTTATAACTTGACTGAGGAAAAATCACTAATGCACCATATAGTTTAACACTGCACGTCGTGGGAATCAAGCAAGCTGTTTAAGCTTGTAGACCACCCAGTCCCGGCGCCACTGGAGGTAGAGGGCATTTTGGGGCCGTGCCCCCCCCCCCCCAGCAAGAGTAAACTTTTGTACATGCACAAGAGTGCCAGCAAACTTCTGCCTAAAAAGCAAGTCGCCACAAACGCTCTTCCGTGAAACATCAAGACAGATCGAGTTCAATATATTTCACGTACACTCACAGTTCCATAGTATATTTTTGATACAACGTCCGTTTATTTAATTCACAAAATGTACCCCCCAAAAAAGTTTTTTGCCCCCCCCCAAACACACCACTCTGGCGCCGGGCCTGATCCGTCCACAAAATCTTTATACATAATGGACTAGCCACTGTACGTTTACTTGGCTCTGTACAGAAAGGCTAGTATAGAAATATCTGCTAGTGCAATTAACAAACATTTCTTCGTAAAGTTTGTTTATTTTTAAGAAGTGATACGGTCAACTTACTCTCATGGGCTGGCCAACTTACCCTACCAGTGGGGCAAGTTGGTCACTTAGAGAGGACACTTTTAAATTAGCTTTGCGAACAAAGTTGAGAAGATTTCAAAATAAAAAGAATGCTAAATGAAAGCCAAAAAATTTAGATTTACAGGAACTAGTAGATTTTCTAATAGCATTTACAATAACAAAAATATTTAAAAATTAAAAAAAAACGGCCAACTTACCCCACCTTCCTTTCCCAATTATTTTCAATCTCACATTTTCTTTTTTTCCCAAACAGAAAAAAAGCAATCAAGTCAGAAAAACCAGCAGGCTAGGTGCCAGTGCCACTGCTACCCCACCCATGTAACATAGAACATGACTAGACCTAGCCTACTACTTGTAGCGTTTAACCAAAAGTATGCCGAAGCCACTTTTTAACTAAAATCAATAATTTTTTTGCGATTTTTAGTTCGTGCAGCTCAAAATTTGTTCTAACCTGGAAAACAATGCCTCCAAATTGATTCCATCCGTAACGTTACTAACGGAAAGTTAAAATCATTTTAATTCAAAGCAAGAAATCAAGAAAATTATTTCCGTCACACAAAATTTTTCTGCGCGAACACCTTGACGTTAAACGTAACTAAGACATAATAGGAATGTTGACGGCTTCTGAGTGAATCCGCTTTAACACTATTTGCATTAATGTCTCATTCAATCTATATTGTTTATGCGAAGTCTATAAGACAGAGCATTAACCTTATCAAGACTTTGGTCAATAAACATTTTGCTACTTGGCCTATGACTGACTGTACCTGCCAGCATACAGTGCAACCAAAGTATACAGCATCTGAGATTGTGATAGCGATGCCGCGCCAGTGAAGCGTGAATAAAAAAAAATACTAAATTGGCGCGATCGAGCTAGTTTTTACTTTACTGTAAAGATTCAATGTTCGGACTGACGCAGAAATGCCTACAGAACCAAAAATGGTGCCGTGCGTTAGTGTGTTATTTTTAAAGAGTCCATGGTTGGGCGTACGCAGAGTGCATGGTTCATGCGTACGTACGAATAGGCATGATTCGAAAATGAATATACGGGCTCTGTCTATTTGTCTGCTGATATTTTTCTACAGCCACTCCAACACCATTCAACCACTGCTTAACAATTGTGCATTTAGATTTCAATTGTGACAATTTGGGTTCTTGCTTTTGGTGTGGGATTCGTTCCGTATTTTATCGGCTTCGGAACCATCAACAACGATCGTTCTATTCCTGTTATTACTTCACAATGGCCTGACTGCAGCATCCAAATTGAAAGGTACCAGAATTTGCTTTTTTTAACAAATTATTTGAAGTACGATAGTGCAGTCTAATTTCAACTACGCTATATAGTCGTGATCAGCTTAAATTTTTCATTGTACTCTTTGTATTACGCCGAATCGTGTAACAAGTTTGCATGGTCCATTTTCGCGTCATTGCTCCCGGACGACACAGCTGCGTTCGAAGAAATGTTGCAGCGGTGACAAGCCATTGGCATCTCAGTGTCTGTTTTAACCGGCCAAAGATTACAACCATGGACCGCACTCTCCAAAGACGAACGCGTTACCGTAAAATGGGGTGAATAGGGACAGTTTTACCTGTTTTTTTTTATTCCTAAGTTTTGTTCTTAACCCATTAGTTCCTAGTGGTCGAGATATCGACCATTTTTGTTATTGCACACTACTAGGCTACAGTTAAAATTTTAAAGTTGCTTTTTTCGTAGAAGCTGTTCAGGCGATATATTAGATTAGTCAGACATAATAAATCCTTATTTTATCTAAACTCCCGCTTTCGCTTTGTGCTACACGCAACATTTCCTGAAGAACAAAAATGGCTGAAGCAGCTCGGTAAGTGTCTACTTTTTTATTGTTTTGAGTTAGGTGTGAAATACCAGCAAAATTTTTTGAAACTTTAGAAAAATATTAGTAATAATGTTAACGTTCATTGAAGACTAAAAAAAAATTTCAATCGAAAAAAATTACTTGGAAACATGGTTTTGAAGACGGGTGGTCGAGATCTCGACCACTAGGATGAACTATGTCAAACTCGTTAAATTACTATTTTGCCGCTTATTTTTTCTAGAGATCAAGTTTTCACTGTTTGTGAAGTGCTGGATGCTATTGAGGAGGGAGAAGAGTTTGATAATGTGGCAGGGATTGCCATTGAGCCTCCGGAAGTGCGAGCGGAGACAGATGAGGACAGTGGAGATGAGGATCTAGATCCTGGCTCAGTCAACAGGCTCACTGGCTTTCAATTGCGAGCTCGAGCGCATTTGCTGCGAAGAAATCGCGATTCTGATTCCGACAATTCAGATGACGAAGCTCAAACTCAGACGGCTCAAGTTCAGACGCAATCATCGACTTCAAAAAGGAGAAAGAAAAGTGCAGCTTATTTGTTCCGCAGAGTATCAAACTGCCCATCAGGATTATTACCAATTTTTCCTCCTTCTAATTATTCGGCATACCGTGATATGAACCCAGTAGAATTGTTTGAGTTATTTTGGGATGAACTTCTGATTGAAAATATTCTTGATCAAATGAAACTTTATTCTATTTGGAAAGGCAAAGATGTGTATGTGTCTAGCAAAGCTGAGTTTCGCACTTTTCTTGGAATAATAATGCTTTCTGGCTATAACAAGCTACCCCAACGAAAATTGTACTGGTCCCACGATTCTGATGTAGGCAACGATTTGGTCAAAAGCTCCATGCGAAAAAATAAATTCGAGCAAATTATGCAGTTTTTGCATTTTACAGACAACTCTGCTTTGGATGTGAATGATAGATATTGTAAACTGAGACCTCTGATTACGCACCTGCAAAAGAATTTTGGCAATCACTTCATTCCACAACAATATTTATCCCACGACGAAGCACTCATTGAATATTTTGGCCGAAACTCATTAAAGCAGCACATAATTCAAAAGCCAATAAGATTTGGCTACGAATGTTTTTGTTTGAATACTCCTTCCGGGAATTTGATAGCATTTGATTTTTACCAAGGTCGAAAAGGAAATTACGATGTGGCACTTGCTGAGGAGTTTGGGAAAAATGCGGCAACTGAGTTGGCATTACTTCGTTACCTACCAGAAAATCTCAAGAATTGGGCATTTCACATATCAATGGATAATCGGTTTACGTCCTTCCCATTGTTTTCAAAGCTCAAAGAAATTGGATATGAAGCAACAGGTACAATACGCAAAAATAAAGTAGAAAAAAAGTGTCAATTGGTCCCCATCAAAGAAATGAAGAAAAGCAGCAAACGAGGGGATATTTGTGCCGCTGTTGGGAGAAGCACTAACCGTAATGAGGAGGTGAAACTGGTGCGATGGAAAGATAATAATATTGTGACTGTGTGCTCTACAGTATTCGGAACAGAACCGATCAAAAAGGTGCAAAGATGGAGCCGCATAGAAAAGAAGAAGATTGATGTTGACCGTCCATACATTGTTGAGCGATACAACAAGACCATGGGTGGCACAGATCGTCAAGACCAGCATGTCAACAATTATCGCAGTGGAATTCGCGGAAAAAAGTGGTGGTTTCTTTTATTTACGTGGCTGGTTGACGTAAGCATCCAAAACGCGTGGTTACTCGGCCGTGAAGCCAACTGCAAAGACTGTGATAATCTGTTGACTTTTCGACGCTCTATCGCAATTTTTTATTTGAAGCATTATGGATCTGAACAAAAACGGCCAGGAAGGCGAAGCTCCATGGCCCCTGCTGAAACTGAGCTTCGATTTGACCGGATGGACCACTTTGTTTTGCGCAATGAAGGAAACGCCAGGCGTCGTTGTGCTCACTGCGGTAGTCGAAGTGTGTATGGTTGCAAAAAATGCGATCGAGGTCTTTGCCCCGAGTGCTTTGTCGACTACCACACGGAGCCCTAAGCAAAAGAACTCGTGATGAAAATACCAAGAACCAATATTTTATGACAATATGAACAATTATTGCTTTGAAATATGTCTGTGAAACGTTTAATTGCTCAATGAAAACGCAATAAAATTCGTTGCTTTATTTTGTGTAGTTTTACTTCAATCCATACCAGTACTGATACTAGCAAAATTCCGTCCGCGTAAAAAATTACAATTTAGCAAGTAGCAGCGTAGAGGGTACTACGACTAGCTTTAAAACTGTCAAATAAGTTTCAAAAAGTATTGTCAAGAATACTTCCTTCCTGAAAAAGTAGGAAAAACAAAAAGTTTGTAGTTTAAAATGCTATTATTTTTTGTCTCCAGAAGTTTTGTTTAGTTCGGAAGCTGTTTTATGTTGATTTACAATTGAAAACCGTTCCAATATTAACAATACATATAAGAATTCAGCCCGAGACAATAAAAAAAAATTTGACACATTTGTTCCTAGTGGTCGATTTCTCAACCACGTTTATTCTTTTATGACGTCACAATTAAAAAAGATCTGGCACTACTAAATGTACTCATATGACGTTATGTTGATGATATAGTAAGATGGAAGGTTATCTACAAAAATCAAAACTTTCATTTAATTCAGGAACTAATGGGTTAAGGTATGTGTTTCGTTGCAGGATAATAGAATGTCCATGAGGTTGGGTAACATTAACAACTTATTTTTTTTCAGCCAAGGGTTTAAATTTTCATATATTTTCAAAAATGTCGTTTACCTATTCACCCCTGCTTTCGGCGTGAATAGGGACAACAACGTAACTTTCGCATAAAGGTGAGTTTACCTTGCCGAGATGAGAATAGTGGCACTGTGTAGGTAGTGACTAAAAACTTCTTAGTTTAGTAAAGTTGCTAGATGTTGAAAAATATGCAATTGGGTGTTGGAAGACACGTTTTTTTTTTCTACACACCTATCTTCCCACACTATCTCTCGTATTTCAACTCAAGTGGCAAAGCGCAGCATATTTATATTTTTCGTTGGTTAAACGAAAATCACGATGCTAACACCGACATCGTTTGTAGAGGCTACTTATTTATATTAACAAAAAAACAAGTAAATTCGATGATCAACAATAAAATCAAAAATTATGCATTCAAAGCAATAAAAATCATTTAAAACATCAGCTAATAAAGGTAACAACACAGCGTCATCTCCATTTTTTTTCAATTTCGGGACTTCCAGTGCAGCACGACTAACTGCTTTAGGTGTACAATTATTTGCTTGATGTGTTTATTGCTATAAAAATTTTCTTCGGATGTTTTTGCCATTTCCAGTTCATGCCACTTTTTACTATAGCTCTTACAACGCATCCATTGGGTTTTACAAAATGACCATTGCTGGACAAAGTTTTAACTCGTATTCAAAAACGACAAAACTTCCGTTGCGGTATTTTTCATTAACGTTCATGTTTCCTTGAAACTTCACCACTGCAAGATGCTTTGATGGATTTTCATTTTGATTTATAAGAAAGTGTTTATTAAAACAGCTGTTGATTGTACAATCTTGGGTGACAAAAAAAAAGAACTCTTTAGGTTCACTTGCCATTTCTAACGTCTTGCTTTCTTCCATCGGCATTACTTACTTCCGCAGTACTCAATTTTTACTGTTCTCTTCTCCAACATTTTAGGGCGCTCTTTGATAGAAAAGTCTGCTCTAATTTATTATACTTCTTGCCGGAGAAATATCTGCTTCTTCCTCTTCTTTTGCATGATCATTTGTACTGCCTCATTGCATTTGCTCCAAAATCTCTAAAAGGAGTCATTTGCATGAGAAGGTAATGGTCATCAGTAAAAACAAAAATAGAAAACGCTTTTTCCAATATGCAGTGAGATCCTACTCACCACTCATTCCAGATGAAAATGCACTTATAAAAAAGAAACAAAAATTAAAATGTAAACAAAATTACTACACTTGTTTGCTCATTAGAGAAAGTTGTTTTATGCCTAACATTAAGTCTTAAAATATTCAACAATGTTCAAAGTGCATCCTGGAAGTCTACTGGAACAAAGTTTTTTCCAACTTAAAATCATCAATGGAAACACTTACCCAAAACTTTTATAAACTTAATCAGACCCATTGACAACTTCAAAAATTAATGCACAGTATGACAATCAGCTCTATCATGCAGCTCTAAAGACGAAATAATAAGTTTATCGTACGAAGTTAAGTAGTACTTCTAAAAGCTCAAAAAACTTTTCACTGATTTGTCCCTATTCTCCCCATTTTACGGTACTGCTCAACCAACCGGGCGGTGTTGTATGGTCGAGACTGACAAAATAGTTAAAATTCACTTGATTTTTTGATCTCATTTTCCGGTTCTTTACGCCATCAACCCACCAAGCAAAAAGTACTTGCGGTGTAGTTTTTCAATTGGGCTTTGATTTATTGGATCTGCTTTGAGTCACACTACATGATTCCATGATTTCCATTATATGCTTCACAAAAAGCTAAAATTTAAAAAATTGTTTTTTAAAATGTTTTTATGCATTAAAAACAACCTAAGCATCACAACAGTTATTTTTCCTACAAACTTAACGCATAGAAATTGTTTTTGTGTTCCATGCACTTCTCCTCCCCCTTTTTTACCAAGTCACGCTAAAAAAATAGCTAAAATAGCGCAGTCTAAATAAAAAATGGAGCATTAAAGTGCGTTTCCGCGGAACGCAAAGCGTAGGCTAGCAACCTACGCGAGGAGTCGCATACGTTACTGGTTCAAAATAGGGCCAACCATTCAAAACCAATCTTGTCTAAGTGCAGTTAAGCAACCGCTCGTGAAGTTTACTACCGGCTGAAATCTTTCGCAAGTTGTCGATGATGTCAAATTTAGGTTGCTTAACGTTTAGTGTAAACGCACCTTTAAGTTTAAAAATGCTTTTGCTTGCACTCGGTATTATCGCAGCAGTGCAATCAGCTTGTGGGTGGTGCAGATTTCGGAACTGTTTTAGTTTGTGCCAATATTTTTCCTTTCTTAAAGTTAAAAAAACGCGTCCAATAAATGCTATGCTCAATTAGTTCTATTTTGGCAATCGTTTTTGTTTTTAGATTCCGCAAATAAATTACCACTAAACATTGCTACAAATGTTTATCTTATTAATAATAAATTTTAATCGTGATGTTTTGAGTTTTTGCGGGCCACAGTTTTTAATGTTTTAAACGTTTGCGTGCTTTCTGGCATAAAAGCTATACCAGCACAAAAACCTATTGCCGTTTTGGTGTTTTATGCTTGTTTTATATTTGCCGTTCTCTTGGCTCTTTTTTAGGCTTCTGCGCTAGCAGTCTTTAGGCGAGAAAGCACGCAAACGATTAAAGCTTGTCTATTTTAGTCAATCTTTGAGCAATAATTCAAGAAGGGATGAATGTCGTAATTTATTTTGTCTTCCCTTTCCAATGGTTTTCACGTACTTATATTCTAATTGTTATTAGTACAGTACAATCCGTCTTTATGCACCAAGCTGCTTGGCCAGGCGGCTTAGAAAGCATTTTTCGGTCTTCGAGTCAAACTGCCACCTGTCCACTTTCTACTACGCAGAGTGGAGGCCTCACAATTTTCCGTTTTATTGCTGATCGTCCGCAGTAAAGCTGTAAAAACCAAGTTTTAGTGTTTGATTTGACCCGACTGGTAATCAAACCCCTAACTACCGTTTCGTTTGCTTTGCGCTGCTAGAAGACTATCATAACTTCTAACAGATATTGAATAAAACAAGTGATTTTTGTTGAAATCGGAGAAAGTGCGTTTTTCGATCTCTACGTTATTTTTCAGCAACCTCTGGTACATTTGGTACGTTCCCGTGGTTTTCATCATCTTTTACTGCATTCCTTTTGTGTTGATTCTGGTTTTCTCTGGAGCTATCACAATAAAAATAGTGATGATGCAAAAACAAAGAAAATCAAAAAGAGGTTGGGAGTTATGTTTTTGATGACGCCAAATCTTAATTTGGTATTTTGAGTGTCTATTTATTTTCCGGAAAACTTAAATTAAAAAGACAAATAAAGAAAATTATTTACCATCGCATTCTTTGTTTCCATATTTAAACTGTTGTATGTTACAGATAGATTTTGAAATATAGGTTATTGGTAACTTACTGTTCCTATAATAGTGCGTTTAGGCCGACAGTTTTAGTCACAAATTTTTCTTCCTGTCGCCGGAGAGCGCCTCAGACACTAACACTGTTGGATTATCCGCACATTGTTTATTACAATAAGTACTTTATGCTTAGATAAATCTACATCTGTTTAGGATTTTTCAAGATTCAATGTTCGTGTGGATTTCTTCGAATTCTTTTCCACTGAATTTGCTGCTTGTTTGAAGGCACCAAGCAAAGATATTTATCGTAAAGCTTCTGATCCAAGAACGCAACAACGTGACTAAAGTGCAGGTTGAACCCAAATAGTGCGATCAGGATCGTCGAAAAACGGCGTATTTACCCTATAGACCAGTGGTCGGCAAATTCTTACCAGTGCGAGTTGGTGTAAGCCAAAACTTTTTCTACGGACAGGCCAGTATTTTTCCCCAGTTTTGAACAACTAAAGCAAAACGGCTGATAGCTCGTTAAACAGCAAATTTAGCCCTTTCTCAAAAACCAACTTGTTATTTTGCCACAAGTATTGCTAAGAAGTGCAAAATTGCTCGAAAACTTAACATTATTTTTTTTATTTGCAAATCTTCCATCATTCTGAGCGTAATTAGCTCGAGCGCATAATGTATCATAACCTAATTTTACACGGGGTATTTGACCAACGCATTATAGACGGGGTAGGGGGCAAAATGCCCTCCTATCTAACTCTTAAACCAAAAGTCATGAAAATACTAAAATTGATATGCGAGTTGTTGCATACCAAAACTTTTTAATCAATAACTAGTTTTGAATTGATGACGTCACCGCAGTGACAACACGGTCATATTTTTGCAAAATGACGTTATTTTTGCGATGACATCACATGCGGTTGAAGTTTTGTACATAATGTAGTATAGATTTGCTTTTAATGCTAAATTATAAAATGTCTAAGTCAAGTTGGTTTTGTCACGAAAACGTCTTTTAATGTCTTAATTGCCAAAATTCCTTCAGATTTCGGAATGTTGTAACTTAAAAATTTTCAGATTTTTTTTGCAAATTAGTTTGACTCAAAGTCAAGTTGGTTAAAAAAAAACGTTTTTTTCTGAAGGGATTTCTCACAAAAAACTCAAGAGGGAAGGCAAAAAAGCCTCCCTTTTTCCATGTAAAATAGTTAAACTTTGCAACCTCATCTCGAAGTCGAAGATGCGTTATTGCATGATTACGTTCTCGTGGCAAACAATTTCAAGGTATTAGTCTGCTGCACGGTATCAAGTTTGTGATGGGTCGGAAACAAGTTGCGGCCCGGTGTCTGCCGACCATTATGTAAACATACCTCTTAGCCAAACCTCCCAACAAATGAAAACTTGCCCAAAAATAAACCAGCCTCGCAAGGGGTTGTTAATCTAGAAAGTGCATTCTGGTGAACGTTTAGTCATCTTTAATGTTTAATTTTTTGCACAATTTCGATTACAAAATCAAACAAACAAATATTTTCACATATTATATTACAACAAAACTTTATGATCTAAAATACTAGCAGGAGTTTTAGATTCCGTAACTCGCATATTCTGACCATGCTATTTCGGCATACTTGGCGTGCTATTGCATAGCTTTTCCATGAACTATCACCTTTAACGAGATGGAAACGTCTGCGTGCCTCCATGACCTGCAAAGCTTTACTGGCTGCAGATTTAATCAACTTCGTAAGGTTACCCATTCTAGAAAGGTCTGAAGGTAGAATCCAGATAATGTATAGTTTAAATCAAACAAGTTGGAAAAGTTTAAACCTGGTTTAGTTATGTCCCATTAGCAGCTGTGGTAAGCATGTTATCTAGGAGAAGGATAACTCTGATATAGAACTTCTCCGCAGTTAGATCAAACAGCTGAAAAATCGTGGTGAGTACAAATAATGAAAATTACGTGACCGGCGTTCATGGGTCCGCTTTTACAAACGGAGCCTCATCCAGCAGGGGAGCGCCTAAGGACTTCCAGGCCGTCATTCCGTGAATCCCTTATGGCGTTCAAGTCTTTGTTCGTTCGTTCGCAAAAATGAGCGAAAATCTCCGTCATTCAGCCGTAGTGGCAGCTCCACCATTGCGCCCGCTCCTGGTTTGGAGAAGCAAAATGAGGCAGTGCAGAGTATTCGTACTTGAGCTAATGTCGATACTCACGTGTCAACCTTCACCAACTGTTGTTGGACAATTGTATTCCAAATACTTTTTGGTAAACACAGTATTTTGGCAGATCATCCGCCGTTTATGTGGCTAAAGATCAAGGGTCACTTACTTCATCAAGGTAACATTCTGACTAACGAGAATAAAATCCTTTTACGATGGGGAGAATACTTTGAATATCTTTTGAAGTTTGCAAAGACAAGAAAAGATACAATTAGGAAAAGAAGTTTTCACTGCAGCAGAAGTGCAAAGGCAACTAAAGGGATAAATTTGGCGAAGATGCAGATAAAAATGAAATCAAACCCGAGATTTAAAAAAAAGCGGTGGCTAGAGACGGAATTATTTGGTTACGCGAGTGTTGTTAGGTTGCATGAAAGTTTGGTAAAACTCCACGAGATTGGCAAATAGACGTAATTATTACGATATTCAAGAAAGGAAATCGCAAGCAATGTACGAAGTACAAAGGTAAATCACTCCTTAGCTTTCAGGAAAACTTTACGCCAAATGCCTCAAAAGAAAATGGAGAGAAGTAGGGAAATCGAAACTGGAGGATTGCCAGAGCGGTTTTCGTCCGGGTCGCAGCACTATGGACCAGATATTCGCTTTGAAGCAAATGTTCGAGAAATCCTAGAAATAAGGCATGCTTCGTCGATCTTAAAAAAGCATATGATTGAGTACTTCGGCATAAACTTTGGAAGGTTTTGCAGAAATAGTCCGGTAAAAATAGCTTTTACTCGGCAAAACTTTACAATAAGCTAAAATTTGGCACGATGGCTCAGGACCATGTTCTGAGCCACCAAGAAAAAATCCTCATGTTTTGAACATAGGACTTCTCCCTTTTTCGGCCTTTAAAGTTTGCCATCTAGTGTCAAAGAGCTTTACTATCAAACAACCAATCAAAAAGTTGTAAAAGAGCAAAGTTTTGAATAATAATCGGTTTTCCAATTCAGGTTTTAAAAATATTTACTTTGAAACTGATGACGTCATTGTTGTTGACAACATTGGCAAAGTTTTCAAAAAAATGACGCATTGATGGCTCGATCTGTTTAATGACAGTTAGGTTTTTGGTTCCAAATAAAAGATTGCTTAAATCAAAGTGATGACGTCACAAATTTTTGATGACGTCATCTGTATCGAGTTTCGGGTGTAAATTTGAAAGAGAGTTTGAGCAAACGAAGCATTGCAAACTTTTTTTTTTATTAGCTTCAAACTTTGGAGAATTATATTGTAATTCATTCGGTCGATTGAAAGTCAAAAACTGTGTTGTCAATAAACCTCAGGTGTAGCTGATCCGGCGTCAGAGTAGCTTGACTGTGGAGGCGTAAACAATTTTTGGGGGGTCACAAAAACTTTATTCCCTTGAATTTGAGAGTGAAGACGAAAAAAACAAAAGAAAAGTCTTCACCGTCAAATTTTCGAAAAAACGGTTCTTGCCCACGAATTCTGGGGTGGTGATCAACAGTTTGGGAGTTTCAAGCCTTGAACTGCACTCTTGTGGCACTAAATCTATTACTTTCTTTGCGGCACAATTCTCGTTTGGGGGGACACAATTTTCGTTTGGGGTGCACAAACAGTGATTTGGGCGGAAACAACCCTGGAATGCCCCCCGTGGCGCCGGGCCTGTGGTGTAGTAGTCAAGCATATAAAATTTAGACCTCCCAATAGGCGGTGGTGGACAATAAAGAGTCACTGTAGTAACAAGTTATTTTTTTAGTAATTTTTACAGTAGTGACACTACTCTTTCCAAACAGGAAATTTTGAAGTAATTTTATTCCTTTTTTTTAGAGGTGTTAATATTACTAATATCAATTTACTTTGTGAAATGCTACCATCCAGTAGAAAACGCTTGACTGGCTGCTTATTTTATTATACCTCCAGCCAATCAAAAAAAAACTTTTTTTAGAATGACGCAGGATCGTACCTAATGCAGTATGTTTTTCTGCGTGCTAGAATGGTTTATCCATGCAGTGCTAGATTCCTCTAAGACAATCGATCATTGATAGAGCTGATAGGAATACAACAAAAGCGCAATAACAATAGAAAAATATTGTCAAGTTTTTTAATTCCGTTGGTTTCGAGAAGGAGACTTTGGTGGCGGTATTTTGTTGCCTGCTTGCTTAATTATAAACACGCCCAGGCTTTATTTACGAGAGTTTTGTTTTGCATCTTTGATTAACAGACATCGATCTAAATAATCTATCGTATTTTGAATTAGCATTGAGGTGACCGCGTGAATATAATTTAATGTCTGTCCTTGTGTAATTGTCTGCTGTATCCGGTTATTAGCAAATATCGCTCATTGCTATGGGTGGTATTGCGTAATAAAGGGATTTTGCAAGACAAAAGAAATTTAATTAATATTTTCTTTGTTCTTCTTGTCTTTGTTTACTCGCTGTAAATAATACTCGCTGCTTCGCTTCATTATTGTTATTATTATTATTATGAATTGTTATTCTTATTGCTGTTTATAGTAAAAGAATATTGAAACTCATTGCGTCCGAACTCTCCAAAGCATTGTTGTCTACCTTCGCGTAGTATCAAATTTCAATGCTGTGCAAAAACCGAAGGTAGGTGTTGCAATGCTGTGTTCATTCATACGCCAATGGGTAAAATTTTTGGTATAGCTACTAGATCAATACAAAAAAAGGACCGTATTTTGTACAAAACATTTAATATTTTTCAACATTTTGAGTAAAATAATTTTCTAAAACTAAAGCTGAACACTACGGACCCTTTTCAAAGAATATCCAAGCAAAAAATATACGCTTAATAAACATAGATAAATTGTAAAAAAGGCGGATAAAATCACCAACCACCTCTTTACAAACTTTTATAATATCTTTAGTAACTAAAGAAAGGTAAAGCCTATGGGGCGCCGATTGGAAAAAAATTGTTTAATTTTCAACACCCGTGTTTTTGGCTTATTTAGAGATCATTTTTTCCAATATAATATATTGTAAATTTACTATTTACAAATTGGAAATCTAGCACGTCTTATATCAGACGAAATACGTGTTTGTAAAATAAACGGTAAGTTTACGATTTATTTTACGAACGTATTTCGTCTGATATAAGACGTGCTAGATTTCCAATTTGTAAATGGTAAATTTACAATTTATCTTACGAACGTATTTCGTCTGATATAAGACTTGCTAGATTTCCAACACGTAAATCGTAAATTTACGATATGTTACATTGGACAAAATGATCTCTAAATAAGCCAAAAACACGGGTGCTGCAAATTTAACAATTTTTTTCCGATCGGCGCACCATGGATACCAGTAGGCGGAACCAAATTTATATTGCGCTGGACCCTTAACCACACTTTCAGCCAACAAAATTTGCTAAAAAAAAAAGTTTTCCACCGCTTAGAAGTCGCATTTTCCGTAGGAAATAAAGCAAAAACATCCCAAAAAAGTCTTTGCTGCCCAGGGGTTGCAATATTGCTTTAGGCACAGTGCCATCATTAACTCTTTATTAGTAGCGTAGAAACAAACGCGCGAAAAAAAAGAGAAGAGCATTGAAGAAAAAAGTTTGCTCTTGTTGCAAATTCTAGAATTCTAGAACAAATGAACATTCTAGAATAATCCCGCATATTCTAAAACAAATGAATCATGAGGAAAAAAGAAAAACTGTTAGTTTCCAATTGACAAATATGGTGCCATTTTGCCACACAAAAAACTCGGCTCCGCCGGAAATGCTGTCAAAATAATAAAGTGAAAAAATATTACAGCTTCTTTCGTAGATCTGTGGCAGCGTTGGCGAGCCATTGACAACACTGTGTCTGATTTGACCGGCTCGAAATTTGAACCTCGGATCTCCCACTTCAGAGACAAACGCGTTACCGCTCGACCAACAAATACGTCAATCATATAGTATTGTTTCAATTTTTTATCTTGATAGTACTTTTATGTGAGAATTACCTTAAGCGTGTTATTTAGATTACTGGCGAATATATAGCGACTTATTGGAAATTTTTATCAAAACCTGAGGAAGAGCAATAAATTTGGACTTCATTACAGCATTAAATTTTTATTGCTCAATTTTGCTTCTTGAATCATAGCGTAAGCGTGATCTGCTTTCAGCGCACCAGGAGCCACAGCAGCTGCCTAGTTATGATATAACCTTGACTGCCGAAACAAAAAATACCTGATTTGAAACCTGCTTAGTTTTACAGTAAAACAATTCTGTTCTTACTCAGACCATGGGATCCATGCTCAGACGTAATATAGCAATCAAAATAATATTGGTAAGCACAGAACCGTATCGACGAGGCAGCATAATGAAAGTTATAACTTTATAATGATCCTTGGATCAAGGACAAAATCCAAGTTTTTTTTCGTTTAGTGCCATTAGAAATAGTGATGTAAACTATTGTCATTTTGGCTGAATTTTTCATTCAAAGTAATATGTAATTTGTAACGACAAATTACTGATTACTTTTTCTGAGAAGTAACGAATACGGTAATTTGATTACTTTTTTACTGTAATTTTTGGTGACGCAGTGTCATTACTTTTATACAATAAATTTCCAACCATCAGGGGTGCCGATCTTTATTGAGCATTGAAGAAGATAATTTGCAATTTTACCCCAATTTTGCCCTGTTTTCAATATTGGAGGAGATGAACCTCGACCACAACTTTTTTCGGGTAAGCAAATTAAGTGAAGACCAAAAAAAGAAAAAAAAGGTCTTCACCAAAATTGGAAGACTTTTTTCCCCGAATTCAAGCGAAGACCAGCTCTCAGATGCAGACCAGAGTCAAGTTATTGGGGGGATACCGGCAAATTATTGCTGGGGATATATCCCCCCATTCCCGCTGGGTTTTGGCACTCCTGCCCACCACTGTCAATAGGAGATTAAACTAAAATAATGCATTTTGTAGTTTAATCAAGAAACCCCTTGAATGTTCATGGAAAAGCTCCCACGCGTAGTTAAAGTTAATCTGCAGTTTTAGTTTAAGATGCCAGTTTTAGCAACTATCAAAAAAAATTATTAAGGCTACAAATTGTCAAATATTAGCTTGGTTATCATAAATTAAGATAATAATATTGTCAGATATTGCAATTATATCACAAATGCGCAAAATAATTCTTTATAATAATATTGTCGGACATTATTTTGCGTTAGAAAATAATGTTGTCAGACATTGCAAAGCGGTAGAAATTTTGTTCTTATCGGATATATTATTGTTCTCGGCAAATATTCGTATTGATTTACATATAATAACGCTAGTTTTTTTTTAGAATCATTGCATATGGGAAGATGAGGCAAGACCTCGGCCAAGGACTTGAAGATGTTTTGCGAACTAAAAATGATCATGATTCTAGTATTCCTACAGTGTTAAAATGTTTTGTTTGGTCATTCGCTCTTTTTTAAATTTACGATAAAAATCCTGACAGATAACGTCATCAAAAATGTTTGTGATGTCATCACTTTGAATTAAGCAATTTTGATTTGGAGCCAAACAACTAACTCTCATTCACAATTTAAATCATCAATACAGATTACATCATTTAAAAAAAAGATTGGCAATGACGTCACCAACAAAGACGTCATCAGCTTCAAAGTAAATTTTTTGTTTATACCTGCACTTGAAAATTAATTACTGTTCAAAGTTTGGTTCTTCCACAACTTTTAAATTGGCTGTTGGACTGCAAAGGCTCTTTGACACTAGAAAGCAAATTTTAAAGGCCGAAAAAGAGAGAAATCCCATGTTCAAAACATGGAGGTTTTTTTGAGTTGCTCAGGACATGATCCTGAGTCATTAGCCAAATTTCAGCTTATTATAAATTTTTTTCTGGTTTCAATGTATTTTGTCGTATTTCTACCGTAATAGTACATGATGGGCATTGTCAGTTGGTACGCGCCAATAAGTCATTCTATTGCCAACCGGAGGTTAGTGTTTGGATAAATGGCAAACAATTGAAGCCGTTCTACGTATGCGTTGGACTCCGGCAAGAGTGCGTTTTGTAACCTCCTCTTTTCATTGTTTACGTGAATTGGATAGACAAATGTAGCCAAGCTGATGCGTGTACCACAATCAGAAATTGCAAAATCAGCTGTCTGCTATTCGCTGATGATTTGTTTCTGCTTTCTTCCCCACAATTTTGTCTCCAGCGGGCATTACCAGCGGGCATTAAATAGCTTCGCAAATGTTTGTGATATCGCCGAAATAAAATAAGCACGGCCTAAACTGAGGTTCGTCACGTTTCAAGGAACCCTGATCACAGTGATCAGTGCTTCTTGTTGCATGTGAATAGAGCGACACTGAAGCACGTAAAAAAGTTCAAGTATCTTGAGGTTGCATTTACGAATGACAAAAAGCAAGACAAAGTATTTGATACCCGAATTGGCAAGGCTAGTGTAGTTATGCAAACTTTGCTGTATTCGAGAAACAAGAATCGTCGAAAAAGGCAAAGCTCTCAATTTTCAAAACAGTTTTTGTTTCCATTCTCAAATAAGGTTATAAATTCTGTGTAATGACCGAAAGAATTCGATCGCAAGTGCAAGCGTCCTAAATGAGATTTTCGCAAAAAACGGAAGGAGTTAGACTATTTTACAAGATGCTTAGCTCTGCGATTCGAAAATCTCTAAACATCGAGCCGTTACTTTTCCGGATTAAAATATCTCAGCTTAGATGGTTTGGACATTTATACAAAATGCATGAGAAAAGGCTTCCCAAACAAGCTTTACTTGTCAAAACAAATGAGAAAAGACCATTTGGACGGCGTAGAACTACATGAACCAGTTACATTGAGGATCTTGGTTGAAATCGCTTGGGACTTCACCCGAGCGAAATGATGGAGATAATGGAAGACCGTAAAATGTGGCGCCCCGATCTCAAGCTGCTGTGCCAGCATTATACTCACGGAAAAGCGGGCAATGAAGAAAGAAGAAGAAGGCATATCCTAATATGTAATTTAACACGATTAAAATTTTAAAATCCAAATCTGCGATGAAAATTAGCCGGCTGAAGTATTTTTCAGTTTTTTGGAAAATAATTCTGTAAAATAAACATAAAAGAAACATCCAAGTCGGGCTCTAAATGAACATAATCGTTAAAAAGGTTGTCAATATGTGTTTAAAAACAACAAATATTTTTGTTGTAATTGATGCTTACCGAGATATATTGGTTAAAATTTGTCCAGTTTTTGCCGATTTTTGGCCTCTAAACCTGGGATCACGGGAACAGGCACCCCAAAACTGGCATGCATAAAGCTGTCATCAGCACCAACGTTGTGGCCAACTTTCCTATGACTTTTGCCGTTTTCAGTTGATAAGCGAAATAATAATTTTTCGACACAGATATGGTCGTAATTTTTTTGGTTTTTGGCTTCTTAAATATTGATCACATGACCTAGAATCTCCAAAGTCGGCTTGCACGATGCTTTCATTTATTACCACGTTGCATTTGGAGGATGCCAATAACGCGTTGCTTTTCATTTGGCCTTGACTCGATTTATGTTGATAAATTTCATATCGAGATTCAGGGTTTTCATAAAATGGTCAGGGCAGCGGTTTGAGCATGAGAAGTTTATAATAAATAGTACCTAATAATTGATACTTGGCAGCTAAAGTCCTATGATTGGTTATATATTGTGCGCTAAAATTTATAGTTTGTCAAATCCCGCACACTTAAGAGGCAGAAATCGATTTCATGATTTCATGAATGCATCCACAGTTTGCAAAAACAAGCAACAATAAAGAGCTAGCACTGACAGTAACAAACGAACAGGGAGTTAACAACTGAAGCTGAAGTTCAATACCAGCCAATTTGTGATCTGCAATTTAAAGGAATTACCGACTGAAAGAGATGAAGGTAACCAAAAGTTTGTCATCTTCTTTAGCCGTTGAGCCGTCAGGTTACAAATCACAGTTCGGCTAGTATTGAATTGCAGCGTCAGCTGCAGACCCAAACGTGCTGTTTTGTTTGCAGTTTGTGCTAGTACTTTGTTGTTACTCGTGTTTTTGCAAACTGAGAATGCTTTTGCAAAATCAATTTCTGCAACTAGTGTACAGTTTTTCAGCAATAGATTTTAGCTGCCCTAATTTCAATAATTTGAAACTTAAACGAGGACTGAAACTAAAATCAATGGAAAAATATCGAAAATTAGGGAAATCGTATTAGCTCAGATTAGCGTTAACTTCTTCCTTCTTGACCCAGCCGTTTTGAAGATAATCTACTTCAAACACAACATAGAGGCCTCCCAGGTTATAACTATTATTGGCAACCCTGACTTTTCAATGAAATAGCCTAGCCCACAGAGGCCTATATTAATCCATAACGAAATTGGCTTTGTGACTTACCCTATTCGGGGCTTTAATTTAGAGTAAAACTAAGATGGTGCTGCCGATATTATAAATGTCAGCTTTGCCAATAAAAATTATGATTAGAGAGTTTTGTACGTTGTGTTAGAAGTAGAATATCTTTGGAACGCTGGGTCAACGCCAATCTAATCTGATAAGACTGCCTAAACTTGGGATACATCCATAGCTTTTGCCTTCAAATAACTATAAGACTTCTTAAGTAATTTTTTAACACTTGAAGTACCAACGATTTTATACTATATAAAAGTACCGAGTGATGGGGTCAAACTCACCCCAGGATATTATTAACGTTTCTTGCAATCTTTAAATTCCCAATAATCCAAGTGAAGACTTAATAGACATAATTCATTTATTTCATGAATAAATTTAACTTAGATTCGATTCCTGAGTGAAATTTCGAAAATTTTGGCAATTCTTCAAACAATTTCAAATTAATCCGTTAAACGCATTTATCCAAATGTAGAATCTACTTCGAGATTTTGTATAGTTGTTTTGTATTCCTCTCTATAAAAATCAACATAATAAAAGCACATGAACATCATAAACAATAATTACTGGCAACAAATCTTACAATAATTCAGTTTTGTGCTTGTTTTTTAATGCATTTACCACAAACAAACTTACTGCAAATGCAGCATGTTTCGCGGCTTTTGTTGGTGCCATTTTTGCTTTGGCAGTGCTTTTTTTCGTGGTTTTCTGCACACAGCTGTTGCGGTGATTGTACTGAATGCAGTCTTATGAGGTTTTAGCTTTTCTCTCTTCAACAAGTTTTGTACGAAGCTCTTCAGATAACCACAAAAGATACCGTCGCCGTAAGATTTTTGACCCAGTTACCAACTTATATAAATTGTGAGCATTGATCGCAGCAAATCTAAAATGTTGTAAAAAAACTACACAGGCCAACTGCGAGAAGCTGTATTTACAGTGTACTTTCTTGCTATCTGGTCAACCACATCGACTCCAAATTTGTCAGAGGTATAAAACGTTACAGTTTCAGGCTTAGACTTTCTATCATCACCGATACCAACAGTACAGTGAATTGTGCCAAGCAGCAAAACGTTTTTAGCTGTTTTGGCTTGATAAACAGTCAACGTGCAGCAATCGTGTTTGAAAATGTTGTTGTATAAAGATCCTCCTTCATTTTTTTGATTTCTTGCGGAATCTGTTTTTTACGAATCCTTCTTGATTCAGTTTACAGTTCCGACAATGCTGTTTCCCTGTTGTCTGAAAGTTTTAGCAAGATTTACCGAAGTAAAAAAATTGTTAGTTGTCTCATTTCGACCTGTCTTTCTGCAGGGCTCAATTAGTTGCAAAGCAACATGTTCGCCAAATTTTACTTTTGCTGGCCAAGAATCATTTTTCCCCTAGACAAAGAATGCTATTTAGCATATACTTTGTAACCACATCAGTGGCCATCCAGAATTTGATGCCAAATTTGTCAGGCTTTTTTGGCAAGTATTGATTGCGTGAATCTACATCAAGCTTAAGAAGGAAAAAGTTGCTCATCCACAGTGATGTTGATGCCCGGTCGACAATGTCGAAAGCAATTTCCGACAAAATTGTGCCAAACTGTTGATGTCATAGCCAGTTTGTCAGTACTCAGTAGCTAGTCTAGAAGATCTCGTTTGCGTTTGCTTATAGTCAAACCGCCGAAATTTCATTATTTCAATAAATCTGTTACGAGCCAAAGTTTCAGAAATAATTAAAATTCCCCACAACTTATTCCATAATTCATGTATCTTGATCTTAGCTGTCTTGTGAGCTCCACGTGCGTATACAATCGCTAAAATGTCATCTAAAAACAGTCGCTAAAAATCCAGTTCATATAAAGACACGCACCAATTGTCTGTTTGTAAAACTTTTCGGGCTTCTTCTTCTGTACATCTTTGAATGTGACGCAACGTACTTTCATCAATGAATAGATTCCATGCACTGCGATCCGATTCTTCGAAAATATTACGCTTTGCTGAGTAAATGGCCCAGGTGCTTCTCTGAAAATATTGTAATAAGATCGCCGTCCGAAATTATTTTGAACAGGGTCCAAAAGATTCCAAGTAGTTTCATCAAAAGTTGCGAGGCTTGTTATGATATTTTGAAGATCTTGATCTTCATCCGTTTCTAAATTCGTTTCGGTATCAGCGAGGTCTGAATTATTGGAGTTTGGTAATTCTGAAACTAGTGATTTATTATCAGATGCAAATTCGCTTTGTAATTCATCAAAATTGTATTCATGTAAATTATAAACATCTTTACATGTTTGCTAAAAAATAAACAGCCACCTGGATGTAATTTCTATCTCTAGTCTAGCTGCAACAACTTACGATTTTGCTAATCACAAAAATGAATAACTTTTTTGTGAGAAAATTGAACGGCTCTGTTGTGTATATCAAAAACGGCTACAAATAAACCACACCAGAATTTCGACTTTATTGTTTCGTGGACGTTTTTTGTCTTATGACAAACATCAAAGACCGTATTACCGCCATCAAAACGAAAACAATAGGCTCCTGCATATACTGCCGCGTGATGCAATTATTCTGTCCAGACAAAAATGTTGACCTGGGTTTTGCAAGATGTTTACAGTATGTTCACAGAAACGATAGAAAACCATATGGGTCAAAATGACCTATCAGGCTGGTACTTCTAGGTATATTACCGCATACAAAATAAATCAAAACATATTTTTTTGTAAAACTGCCACTAGCATGTTCGACTACTAAAGTCAGAAAAAGTCAAGAAGTTTCACGCCTCTATTGCAATTACCCATGCAGCAATACACTAATAACTTGGCGCTACGGGTCAAAATAAACTTATGCAAAAAAAGCTGTTTACTTAGTATTTACTTAGTTCCATTTTTACGAAAGTTTTGCAAGTGTTATTGATAGACGAGTTTCATTTCAAGGAAATTTTTGCTGGTTGCAGGTAATCGAGATGAAAACGAGATAGAGGTTATCAGACGGAAGAAGGAAAACCAGATAATTATGCAACTCCTTTTGATTGTTGGATCTTTCTTCCTCGGCTACTTTCCAATAATATGTAAATAATCTATATTTAAGTTTTCGAACATAAAATTGTTTGTATGAGAACCGTAAGAACTAGGAAATGGCAGGACCCTGACCAGGGATTGGTGTTTTTGATCCTGTCCGGCCCCGATCGGGGCAATTTTTAATTATAGCCTAGGCGGGGAATTATTTTTATGACACACTCTAATAAAAAATGCTTCACTCTTCTCTCTTTTGACTGTTTTCACTGCAATAATCAACCAAATATGCTTTCGTGGGAGTTCAAAATTAATCAAGGTTAAGAAGAAACAATCATCCAATTATAGACTAAACCAGAAATGTCAAACCCGTTATCACCCACAGTTAAAAGATTTTGCGGCCTTCAAGTTGTTTCAAAATGAATTAGCAGCGAAATTTTGCGAGAAACCAAGTCAATTTTCCTTTGTTGTATTTGCCTCACGATTTAAATTTCCGGCCGAAAACACATCAAAATACGGCGAAGGCCTTTTGTATTAGGTCTTTTCTTCACCTAATGCTGCTCTCACACTTTGGCAAATCTGACTGCGACTCCATTGCGAATTAAACATTTTTCAGTTTTCAGAGTCTCCGCTCAATCTCAGCGCATTCGCTACGCATTCGCAGCGCATTCGCAGTGAGTCTCAGCGCATTCGCTGTGGAGCCGCCTACGAGCAAAAATTTTTCAACCGCTTCAAAATTTTTTCAATTCGCAGCGCAGTCTCCGTGGAGTCGTACTGCAGTCTCCGTGGGTTCGCAGTGTATTCGCCATCAAATTGACGGAGACTGCGCTGCGAATGTGCTGCGAACCCTCGGAGACTGCAGCACGACTTTGACGAATGCACGGAGACTGCGCTGCGAATCATATTAGCTATAACGGAAATGACGTAGTTGATTGTTTTGTGGTAAATTTTATTTTGCGAAATAATGAGTGGTGGAAAGGTAATGGTAAAAGAAATAATTCCTTGTATGTCAGCTATTGGGCAAAAGTAGGGTTTCAAACTAAAATATTCTTGCCTGAAGCTAATATGACTATTAAAATACGGATGAAAATTGATGAAGTAATTTAGATCAAAATCAATAAACTCGGAAAACTTTTTAACAAAATGTTAATACGGAGTTGGATGGCACAAAAACTTGGGTTTTGAATAGTAGGAGTCAATATTTTCTATGATTTTCAAACTTTTAGTAATTCTAGTCATTTTGGAATTTTGGGTTTGGATTTTCTTTTAAAAGTTCAGGAATGGTGCTGTTGACAACTTAAACGTCGACTACTATGTCTACTTTAATGTGAGGCTATGCTTGGATCAGATAGTGTGTCTGAAATTGGGGTCCACTGTTTGATTATGCCAGTACAGTCAGTAGTTGGCCAATTTAGTGTTGGTGATACGCTAGATATCTGATTGCTGGGATACATTTCAGTTGATGGGTGTGAGCTTGGGTTTTTGTAGGGTTGGCTTGACTTCGCTGTGTCTTTAATCAAACGTAGATTGTAGATGACGGCATCAGGATGTGGATCATTTTAGATTGAATGAATGAGTGTCGTAAGATGAGATTTGTACTAGTGCAATTATAAAATTTATAGTTTCAGTAGAGAGGTTACTTTCAGTAACCATATTGCAACACAATGCAAAAACACCACTCCGTTATATTGTTACAAGGCTACTACAAGCTTGGCTAGCTTTATATTTTAATTACACTAAATTGAACTTCTAAGTTAATTTATCTTATTACGAGGAATTGCCTGAGCCGTAAAATGCAAGTCTAGATGGATGCAATTGGAAATCCACATTGTATGTTCCTAAACCGTAGTTACTATTTGAAATTAAGTTTGACAGTGCACTGATTATTACTTTGTTCATTAGCCATGTTTTTATTTTTTTAATGAAGGCGCTCAATGTAACGCCAAAAATGTACGAATTCAATTAAAACACTAAGTTTGCCTACAGCTGTTAATAGCCGAGTAGTATGATAAATGCATCGGTGTTGCAATATAGTTATAAAATTATTAGCTTACCCGTTTGGTTTGTGCTTGTTTTTGAAAGCAATAATGCCTTCACCGCAGAACAACAATTAGTAAATTTCCGATTTATTTTGCTTTTTTGTTAAACTTGCACTTTGCAGGACATCTAATCCTTTTGCGTGTTATTTGCAAATTGATAATTGATGACTAAGTTAAAACGTTTCTCAAATGAAACGTTTTACGACAGCTTCGGCTGTTTTATTTTCGGCAAAACTAATTCTTAGTCCTGTTTTTCTGCTCTAAAGTTGGGTATCTTAAGTTTTTTGCTTGCAACAAAATGAACATTAAAGTAGCAGCAATGTCAAAAGACATTAAAGTTGCATATTTTAGTAAAATTGAATTTGAGGGCAATCTGTTTAACGAAAACTGTGCCCATTAGCGGAGCATATATTCTCTGCAATCGCAGAAATAATGCAAAATAATAAAGACTTCAACAAAAATAAAAATAATAGTAATACGCAATAATATAGCTACCGTAATTCGAAAGTTATTCACCATTTTATTGCTTTTGCGATTTTGAAATTAAGTTAGGACAATAAACATTGAAAAGAGAGGAACAATTTCATTGATTTATATTTAGTTCAAAATTTTGCTCTGAAAAAGTTTTGGAAGATTTTATTGGATTTTTACGAGCGTAAGTGTAGAAATTTACCCATAAATTGCAATGTCTATTCAAAACATTTATTTTTCGCATTGGTTTAAATAAAATTTTTGCATTTTTATAAAGAACCAGTAGCGTCTTTAAATGGTAAAGTATCGCGGTAATGAACCAACGGTACCATTGAAAAAATACCGCGTTACCGCTCAGGTATGCCGTAGTACATCATAGCTATGTTGCGAAGACTAACCGGTTTTAGTCATTTTTCTTTTCGATTTTGATTTTTCGGACAACGTTCATGCTTTTTGTTTGCTGCTAAATTAAAGCTTTCCCTAAAATTTATACCTTTATCAGAAGTAATGAGCTTAATTAATCTTCTAAACAAGGTTTTTTTCTTTAATTTTACACGCGCTCTTATCATGAAAATGAATATTTTTTTTTTCTTCTACATTAGTAGAAATCAATTCGCTACGCATTCGCAGAGGATTCGCCATGCTCTGCGACTCTACAGAGACTGTGCGGAGACTGCGCTGCGAATGCGCTGAGACTGCGCTGGGAATTGATTCGCAGTTGAGTCGCAATCAAATTCGCCAAAGTGTGAGAGCGGCATAAATATCCGCCAGTTTTGTATCAAAACTCACTCGAAACCTTTTCACTGCCGCCCGTTCCTCGAAAATTTTTGGCACCCTGGTCTACACAATTGATCGTGAACATGACGTACTCTTGAACTGAAAATGCACATGTAAATGAGGATATACAGTAGAAATGGTATCAGGAATTAAAAAATTTGGCTGGTAGCGATGGGCCACCATATTAACATTCATTAAAAAACAATTCATTCATAAAAAAAGCAAACAAATAAAACTAAATATCTCATAACACCGGAGTCGGTACTCCGCTAATTGTAAATAGACCACTTTGCAAAATTAAATTTATTCATCATAAATGAAACAAAACATGTACTATACAAAGAAAAACTTGATTTTTGCTGATTTTTAATTGTGAATAAAATCTTTATTATGGCTCGTGTCAATGAGACAAAGTTCGAGTTGAATCCATTGTACAAATGGAACTTGATTAGAGTCGAAATCATTCCGCAAAACAACGAAAATGACTCGAGTCGAGTCCCTCAAAAATGTGACTAGAGTCGAATTTGAGTTGAGATACTGACTCGAGTTCTTTTGTCCCTGGCCCAGTGTAACACTTAATGCAATCTCCGTTTAAAAAACTTTTGTCGCAAATATTTACGTAGCAAAAAGTGACACTGCTCCAATCAAAAATGTCGGCCTGATCGTCCCTTAGTAACTACCACCATTTGGAAGGACTATAAAAAATTATTATTCGCGGCTTCCTTGCTGATAATCAGCACATGAAGGGACAGCGTGCATTGGGACAATGACTAAAAATTTTTTTGCAGAATTTTAAATTGCCTGCTATGGATTGAGATGAGTTTTTTATTATGCGTGAAAGATTTCAAAACAATCAAAAAGGTTCCCCACCAACCCATTTTGCTGACCCCACTTGCTTAAAGTTTTGGGTTTTCTGGTTTGTGGTACACCACAGCGACAATTTGCAAGCTCAAAAATCCTTTAGGTGCATGGGCCTTATAACTACACACAGTTTAAAAAAAATTTGAACGGAATCGAGCGATAGGGTCAAAAGCTATGAGCAATAATGGGCTAAACTTGTGAAATGCTGCCTTTAGCGGCAGAATTGCAAAAAGTACTATTTTAGCTTATTATAGTGTGAAATTGATGTCAAATTTTATTTTAATGGTTAGGAAATAATTAAAGCTAGCATTTCAGTAAAATTGTGTGATTTTAAAGCAACATTCATGATTTTTCGTACTTAGGTTGACATAGCCTACTTTTAACTTGTTTAAGCTTATGATACTTTCAAATTCCAATTTTGAGTAGTAAAACTCTTAACGTTGTCCTATTATTGATTATGTCATTGCAATCGTCTTCACAAACATATACTGTAGAAAACTAAAACCATCATTTTTCAAATTTGTGCACAAAGGTACCTTAAACACATTTAAACTATCACGGATATTACAACACATTGTTGTGAACTAACATACTACGTTGTTTTTCTTCCTCACAAAAGCACTATCATGAACTATACCCAAACTTCAATGTTAGTAGGTAATCTAATCAAAAGCATAAAGTTTTGTTTTTTGGAAAGTACAACGATTTTTAATATTTAAAGTAAGTAGATCAGCAACCCAAGTAGATCCATATCCAAGCGAGGTTAAGCAACATCACTCTAAATTTGTTCTTCTCCTTCTCTTGAAAATACAGTCAAAATACGCTGCAGCTTGCAACCAAAAGCAAAAAAGAGAAGTTTAAACTTCGTCACTAGCAGACCTTAAAAACACGTGCTTTACCGTTTAGTTAAATTTTAGCACAAAAAAGCATTAAAAAGAGACAATTGTTGCCATATAGTTCCAAACCACCGTTTAGCAACTAAGAGATTTAGTACCAAAATATCGTTACATAGAACCACACCTCTAACTCTTCAACAAAACTGAATTGTACAATGAGCTTTTTTTTTTAATGATGTTAAAAATCATGATAAATCTTTTACTTCGAATGACGAAGGGATCACTTTCAAGTTGCATTTACACGAACGAGTTTCAGCCTGGCGCGTAGTCAGGAATTTGAAATGGGTGGGTTGCTTCGAAGGTGTGACACCAAACCAGGACAGTTCACATTTGGAATTGGAATGTTTTTTTTGCCTGAAATTAGGTGAAGACCAAAAAAAAAAAGAAAAAAAAATCCCAAACGCCCGCATTGGTATCGAGTTTTGCGACCGAATTCTCTTCCAGTCCAAAGTCAAAGCAGTCACATTCTTATTGCCAATGCCAATGAGTGGGCTATTTTCGCTTTTAGAGCCAAAATTGGTCTCAAAAGTAATAAGAACAGGGTATTTTACATCCTCTGCATGCCAATGGGGGGCCATCCCCCGCCAACCCTGTCTACGCTACTACTTTTAGCTGTGAGAATCGGCATTTTGGTTTTTAATTCTTCCTCAAATGCTCTTGTTTCTTTCTTAATTGATTTGAAAAAAAAAAGGCAAAATGCTGATTCTCGCAGCAAAAGTTGCCCGTGTCAATGCAGCTTTAAATCTACGTATTCTACTCAAGGCCGTAGCCATACGGAAGCCGGCTGGGCCAAGACCCTTTCTGGAAATGCTTTAGCCTCCTTGGCAATAACGCAACTAGTGATTTAAGTCAAAGAGAGCAAGCTTCACCATACATTTGCTACATTTTTCTATTAATTTTGGTGGAAAAACAAAAGGTTTTTACCACAAATTTTATGTTTTTTCTGCCAGATAATGGTGAAAACCAAATCAAAGAAGGTCTTCACCAAAAATTTAATGCTTTTATTCATGTCATTTTTATTTTTAAGTGAAGACTTTTCCCATTTTTGCCGTTTGATTTTTTACAGAAATTTGTTGCACTTTGGGGACCATATTTAAGGGAGTCTTCGTGAAGCAAGCAAAAAAATAAAAAAGAAATAAACTTTTTACAAAAATTTGCAAAATTTTATCCTTTTCCATATCTCTGCATGTAAGATAAAGCTAAGAATACCTGTTACATGTTGCAACCCCCTTTAATTATGTACCCTGAGGTTTGTCGCTAGCCACGTGCCCGAACCCAAGCGGTCGTCTTTTTAAAGCAGTCTACCATTAACACCAATTGCTACTGTTTAACATAAATGATTACGTTTAATTTAAATTTTGAAAATATTTTGAGATTATGTTTCAAAATCTCATTATAAGAACAGTGATGTTTTCCCCTATAGTCGCAACAGTTTACGAAATACTTGCTTTAAACAAATTCTACCATAAAAACAACGAATTTGACATCAATTTCACACTATAATAAACCAATTATGGTACTTTTTGCATTTCTACCGCTAGGGGCAGCATTTCGCAAGTTTAGCACTTTGTTGCTCATAGCTTTTGACCCTATTGCTCGATTCCGTTCAAATTTTTTTAAACTATGGACAGTTATAAGGCCCATCCATCTAAAGGATTTTTGAGCTTGCTAATTGTCGCTGTGGTGTACCACAAACCAGAAAACCCAAAACTTTAAGCAAGTGAGGTCAGAAAAATGGGTTGGTGGAGGACCTTTTTGTAAAATTTTCAAAAATTATTTTGAAATCTTTCATGCATAACAAAAAACTCATCTCATGCCATTGCAGGCTGATTTTTTTTTCTGTAGGCATTATCCTACTGTGCATAGGCGTAGCCAGGATTTTTGATTAGTGGGGCGGGGGATCCAAACCACAAATCACATGCAAGAACGTAATCAGAAACTTCGAAAGAGGAATTTCTTGTGGGAGGTAAAGATATCGTAAAATGGAAGATCCGAAGCCGTGGCCTGGCGTTGACACGTAACTAGGAACTCGTTCGAGGGAGAGGGCTTAAACCAACAGTTAAAATGCGAAAATGTCTAAATTGGGAGACTTGCTGGCGTAAAGAAGTGTACTGTAATTTAAAAGTATCACAGACGAGGGTCTCGGGCGGAGCCCCCAGCCGCTGGAGGCTTTGGGTCTGGGGGCAAAGCTCCGTGCCGCTGGGCAAGTTTTTGTAAATTTTTGAAAAAAAAACCTATTTTAATACCACTGAATTACATTTCGCACGCATTCAGAGCCCCATTTAAAAGCACTAGATTTTTAACATTTGAAAGCCAATTAAAAATATTAAGTTGTTCAGTCCTCCTTTTGCTTGCAATTTAAGTCCAAAACACGTTTAAAATCTTGCATTTGGGGGTTAAATTTTGTAAGTGATTTGGCCCATTTGGGGAGAAGAAAAAAGTGCTTTGCCTCCTGCAATATTTTAGCAGTAAATAATAATCCAGTCGAATATTTTCTTAGAGATTTTTGTTTTGTCATAAAAACAAACAATTGTTGGAGTACATATATCGCCAGGGGGCCCAGGCCTTCTCAATTCAAACATTTGTTGAATGAGCATTCCCCTTAGTGTTGCTTATTTTTTTCAAAGTTTTTTGTACAAAAACTGGCGAGGTGGAGGTGAATTGCTATTGAAAAATGTACTGAAGATATTTACGCCTACAAACCATGTAATTGTAGAGGCCGGATTTACATTGAGTTGAGCCTCTGGCACTTTGGGATTTTTGCAATATTTTTCTGCCAAATACAAGTGAAGACCAAAAAAAAAGTCTTGTCTGAGTGCGGGGCCCGTGGCACTGTGCCATGTGTTAAATCCGGCCCTGGCTAATGGTTATTGCATTACATTCAAAAAAAGGTTAGATGAGTGTCTCAGTCATTAACTTTTAGAATAAAATCCCATAATTTCACTCGGATTATAGGTTTAAATTGGTTGGCAAACATTAAATTGAAGGAGCTCGGGCTCTCTGAAACATTATTATTGTTGGGGGCACATTTTAATTGGGGGAAATTTAAAAGTTATCGTAGGGTGCATTTTTAAATTGGTTGAAAAAATTTAAATTGAGAGGGCCTGGGCCCCCTGGATCAATACTATTGTTAGGGGCCCATTTAAATTGGGGCTATTTAAATATTATTGTACGGGGAACCATTTAAATTGGTTGGGTAAAATTAAATTGATGGGTCCTGGGCCCTCTGGATTAATATTGTTTTTGAGGGCCCTTTTAAATTGGGGGCCATTTAAATAGGCCCTCTGGATTAATATTAATGTTGGGGGTCCATTTGAGTTAAGGGCCATTTAAATATTATTGTAGGGGGCCCATTGAAATTGGTTGGTAAAAATTAAATTGAATGTGCCGGGCCCCCACGATCAAAATTATTGTTAATTACTGTCGTACGCGTGTACTGTTGTACGCGAAGATGCTAAAAAAAACTGAAACTGAAGAAACAATAATTTTTTTTTGACATTTTTATTGATGGTAGCATTTCAATTGGGGGGGCAGGCCCTTTAGGCCTCCTTCTGGCTACGCCTACGACAGTGTGAAGCCTCTACCATAAGTTTTAAACAGATGAGCCGAGGGCAGCTCGACTTGAAGACCAAAAGATTTCTTCGCTGTCTTCTGGCCCAG
The DNA here is from genome assembly GCA_963965965.1 of Trididemnum nubilum. Taxonomy (NCBI): domain Eukaryota; kingdom Metazoa; phylum Chordata; class Ascidiacea; order Aplousobranchia; family Didemnidae; genus Trididemnum; species Trididemnum nubilum. Next base: position 6,470,090 of record OZ014472.1, read on the forward strand.
GCAACTTGGTAAATGAAAATGTAAATGCAATCACAAAAAATGAATCTTGGAATTGAAGCAGAAAAAGAAACCTCTTTTCGAATTTTTTGATAGCATTTCTTCGTATTTTGTAGCCAATTGTGCTTTATCAAAAAGCTGTTTAGAGAAAAGACTGCCCCTTTAAAATCTCCTTAAAATGGCTTCTGTTTTTACTTTTAAAATGCATCATTGCTATATGAGCTGTCCTGATGTTTGTATATGGCTCTGAACAGGGCATAATGGCATCTGCTTATAAATGAGGTTAAAATTGGCAATTATACTAAAAAATTACTAAAATCTCCCCACGTTTGGAAGCTTTGCCTCTGAGCTCCATTAGTGACCGGCGGCAGGGAGTTCTGTCTCCAGACCCCCGCAGTGATATGCTTGAGGTTCACTAGTTTGCTTAACACCGAAGCTGCTGAATACATTTTTACACATTGGAAAAGTAGACCATTGGTTCAGTTCTCTCCTTAAGCAAAATTCTGGTTACGCGCCTATTTGTAACAGAGTTGCATTTCGGGCCGGGTTCGGGCTTAACATTGACTAATTGTCGGGCTTAATGCGGGCTTGACTTATTACGGGCTTGCATAGTGTTTTAGCTTTTTAGGTGCTGTAATAGCGTAATTAAAGTAACTTTGCAACACCGAATGACGATTTCGTTTAAGCATCATACCATTATTACTACACAATTACTATTTTTGCGACTCAATCGATTAGAAGTAGCTGGTCATATTTCAACCGCAAACGAGCAATAAACGTACGTATTTTCAAGACATAACTTATTTTTCAAAATTTTTGGGCCTGGTTTTGGCATCAAATCACTTTTCGGGCCGGGTTTGGGCCTGTGCTTTTGCGTTCGGGCCTCTTACTGGTCGGTCAGTTTACAACTCTGGTTTGTACGACATGCATTATATAATTATGACAGTACAAGTTGCAACTGCAAAAAGGTTAGTTTTTGTATAATCTAAACTGATCAAAAGTTTTCTTCGAAGCTTCATGTTCCAAACGAGACTTAGCGGTTTGGTTCTGCTAACGATACAGGTAAACTACATGAAAATGTGGATTTTCACATAGTTAGTGTATAAAGCAGTAACGCTTGGTATGGTAATTTTATTATCTCAAAAAATATCTACGTTATGAAAAAACCTTCAAAAAGGCATTCAGGTCGGAATCTCTTTTGCTCAACCGTTTCTCAAACAATTTTGACAAATCTTAAGACCAACTTCACCAAATTTGAGCTTTCTACGGTATTTCGTTCCCGAGATATAACGAGTTAGATTTTCCCTTAGAAAGGCTTTTTCCCCTTTGAAATTTGGCAGGGTTGCAAATTGGAAACAAAATTTCAAAAATTGACTGCATGTTCTTGATTCTTCATAAATGTTTTGCTGTAAAGTCATTGTACAGCAAAGTACAGGTTTAGAACTGTAAAATTACCTGCTTTTCAATAAACGTAAGCCAGTTTTTTCATAGTTAATCTTCAGTCACAATATGGCAACACTAAAGTAAGTGGAAAACGGCTAATTTTGAACAGAAATGTCTTAAAAACGGTAAGGCGTAGAAAGTCCAATTCTGGTGAGAATGCACTTTAGGCATATCCCAACATTTTGGTGAAGAGCGAGAAACTTGACTTGAATGCCTTTTTAACAAAATGCCGCTCGAGGTGGTTTTTATTAGACAAACGAGAATTTCTTGAGGTAATAAAGAGAAGCAAGGTTTAGGGCATTTCTTTGTTACCTCAAATAGTTCTCCTTTTTACAATAAAACCGATTTCGAGCAGCATCTCCTTAATGTAGATTTAAGATTTTTTGATTACTTTTTTTCCCCTTAAAGTAGCAGTTTGCAAGTTAATCCCATAACCCCTGTTATAATTGATTAAAGGTGCGTTTACACTGGACGCAAAACAAACAAAATTTGGGGTCATCAGCAATTTGAGAAAGATATCAAAAGGTTGCAAACTTTGCGAGTAGTTGCTCGACTTCACTTATCAAAACTGTTGGCCTATTTTGAGCAAGAGACATAAGCGACCGCTGGGGAAGGTTGCCAACCTTCGCTTCGCGTCCAGTGTTAACGTATCTTAACTTCTATTAACATTTCTCTTTTTACAGCCCACACTTTGGTCTCGATTGGCACGGAATTCACAACTGACCAAGCTGTTTGGGATTCTCAGTGGATAAGTGGCATAATCGCATATCTGCTACTTCGTTTGAGTGAATGTTTAAACCCAGTGTTTTACAATGTTTCATCTAGGTGGGTTTCGTGCAATCATAACTAGCAACAGGTACTCATATACAGTGCCTTGGGTCGTATCAAAAAAATAAACTTACATTAAAGTTCAACTTAAGCAAAATTAGAGTGCAAATAAAAACTTAGCAGTGATTTTAAAAAGACTATGAAATTGTGAACAAGGTACTTGAGTTAATTAAGTTCGGCTTCAAAATTTTTAATAAAGATTTAAATCACTTTCCAAATTTTTATTTCTTAAATTTTAAATCAAAGTAGACTTGGGTTCAAGTTTGACTTTGCAATTCGACTCATTGTCCACTTTTGGAACTCAATTTCGTATTAATCTAAGTCCTTTTTTTAATAACAAAACAAAAACTTGCCAAAAAAAATAAACATTTAAACGACCTATGATTGGTGAATGCTTTTACCTCCGTCCCTTATCATGGGTCGTGTAAGTTTGCCACATCAAATCTTTCATTGTACTCGCTGTATTTCGCCGAAGTGAGTAGCGAGTTTGCGGGGCCCATTTTCACGTCTTTGCGCTTGCGGGCAACAACACAGCTCTGTTGAAAGAAATTTTGCAACGGTGGCAAGCCGTTGGCAACACTATGTCCATTTTGACCGGCCCGAGATTTTAAGTTCAGACATTGCGCTCCACAGACGAACACGATGCCGCTTGACCAATTGGCCCAGCAACTTATTGAAAACTTGTCTAGGCCAGTGCCGCATCAAGAGAGGCATTGGCCTCCAAAAAAGGGGGCTTTTGAAAAATTCTTTCCGCAAATGACGTAATACTTAAAATGTTGAAATGCAACTCAATTAGTTGAATTGTGTTCCCTGACGTATTTTGACATGACAATTAAATGTTTATCTTTGATTTGGCAGGGAATCAAACGTAGTATACTAACAGGTATAGTATTTTTTAGAGAAATGCGTCGTGAAAGCTTGGTTGTGCTAAATAAAATTTGGCGGCGGCTAGCGGGCGCAAAAGAAGAAACTCGTCCCCAACAAGATGACGAAAATGCTGCTTTAACTACCCCTGTTTAAATTTAAGCAATTAACATGATTATGATGCTTTAGAGTGTAAAACTACTCTAGAAAATAGCTTCTACAGTAGGTTTTTATTGTTGACTTATTTTTCATCGTCGAATGTTCAAACTCGTACTCTAATCCAAAAGGAAGTTAAGTTTAGCAATCTTCGCAAGTGGTCGCTTAGGTTCCATGCTCAAAATAGGCCAACCACTCAACAACAGTTTTGTCTACAGGTGTGCTTACACTTGATGCGAAGCAACGCAGCCAAAAGCTGACGTCATCGACAACTTTCTAAAGGTTTCTACTGGTCGCAAACTTTGAAAACGGTTACTTAACTTCACTTAGACAAAAATATTTATGAGTGGTTGGCCTATTTTGAGCAAGTCACGTAATCTACGACTCGTAAAAGTTGCCAGTCTTAGGTTCTCATTGCTTTGCGTCCAGTGTAAACGCACCTTTAGTCCGTATAAGTCATGCAAATTATTTATTACATTGTTAAGCGAACAATGGAGGCAAAAGTGGTTTCAAAATTTGCCGTTTTTCTTATCTCTTGTAATGGCAAACGGCCAAAAATTGAAACAAAAAATAAAAAATTGGCATAACTTTGCTCACACTTGATTGTTTTGTCAAAATTCAAACTAAATGATGAACTTGACGTAGTTCTGCATAAAATTAAGGTAATTTGCAGCTTAATGACAGGAACGTTTAAGTAATCTAAATATAAAGCAAAGAGCCAAAACGTGAGCGAACAGATTTCTTACTGAACGTTTCAAGATATTACTAGTCTCATTTATCTGCTGATGATGAGACTAATAATGTCTTGAAACGTTCAATAAAAAATCTGCTCGCTTACGTTTTGGCTCTTTGCTTTATATTAAGGTAATTTGGTTTTTATGACTTAAAAATTAATACCGTACTATTGTTGAATATATTTCAGCAAGTGGAGCAAAATTTTGCCGATTTCTATAAAACGCTGAAATATGCTGTTCAAAGGCGCAGCTTGAAGTTGACATTGCTGTTTTTGTGGATATATTTTGCAAGAATATGCTCTACTCGATAATTTACAAAAATTGGTTGCAGTAGGAAATTATTTTTTGAGTTTGACGTAAAATGAATTTTCTTTCAAGTTGATTCCATTTTATTGGAAAAACACGCCGTGTAAATGTGCGGCTTAATTTTTAGCTGTTCTCTTCTCTTTTTCTTTGGTTTGCTTTTTTACTTTACAAGAAATACAAATAAACTTCAGCGGTGCCTTGAGTTTAGTTAACAAACTTAAAACAAAATCACAGTAATATTAGTAATTATAGTTACTAAACAAATTAATGCGCAGAACCAGGATTTCGCAAACGGAAACTTGAATCAAAATTTAAAAGCGTTTGTTTGAAAAATGCTTCATTTCAAGAGGATTATTCTGTGCAATGCAATTACTGCAACTTAAGTGCAACACATTCCGGGGTTTAGTAATAAAGTCCCGAGCTTCCGAAGGCCATGGGGATCTAGGTGCTTTGCCCCCAGCACTTGGGAGATTTTTGTAACTATTTTTTTCCAAAAATAGCCATTTTAACAACATTTGAATCACATTTCATACGTTTTTGGTCCCATTTAAAAGAGATAAATAGCTAAATTTCGAAGTCAATTGAAAGAATTGAATTGCTCTGCTGTTTTTACTTACAGGTCAAATCAAAAACAAGTTTATAATAGCTTGCATTTTGGAGTTTAATTTTGTAAGTGACTAGGCCAGGTGCGGAGCTGAAGCCCCTTCATCCCTCTTCTGAATGCGCCAATGCATTGTGTAGCAATGAAAAAAGTAACAAAATGTTGCAATTCAGACTTCTTCAAAAAGTTAAGCGGATTACGTTTTTTAGCTCTAATACATTATTTTCATGCATTCTTTGATCCGTTTTTGTTACAAACGCATTCTGATTATGTAGCAAAAAATACTTTGTCGCATGTACATTTTATTCGTCAAGTTGTCTTGGCCAGGAGACATCGAAGGAACCTTGCGGTTTTCCAGTCAAACTGCCACCTGCCCACCTGTCTACCTCGCACAATAGAGGCTTCACACTGTTTCTTTATTAGCTGAACGTCACGGAAGGAAGCTGTGAATATCAGTTTTTTTAGTCTTTGGTTGACCCGACCTGGAATCGAAGCCGATTCTGCCGTTACGTAGTTGCAGACGCTCCATCAACTTGACCACTGATTGATTTAACATGAATCAAATAGAGTCTACTATAAACCAGATCCAAGCCAAGTATCTGAATTTGAAGAGCTCAACAAGCTACAGTATTTACTTGAGTTTATAATTATTATAGCTACCTTAAATTGTTATATATGCTAATTTAAAATTTCTTGACGGTTAGACCTTTCCTAGAGATGAGTTTTTGTATACAAAGTTGGCAGTATCGAATTACTGTTTTCCAAACAACTAAACCGAATTATTATTTTTGTACCGTTACCACCTGCACTTTTTAAAATATGTACTGATACCAATACTGAATTACTTTGATTTTGCTAAATCGGTACTTTTTTTTGGTACTTCCTTTTTTTCGATTTGATCAGTACTTTTTAAAGTTTTTGGAGGGTAGTAACAAAAAATTTGGCGCGAAAACTCAGTCACATCACATGAAAAGTTGTAAGCATTTAAACAAAGTCGAAGTTGAGTCTCCTGCAGCTCAGTTGGCAAGCGTTAGAATTTTTCGCGGTAGACAGTTGGCAGGCTGAGTTAAAATTGTGGGTGATAACGGGGTTTTCAATGTTTGTGAGCAGGCCGGGATAAGTACATGTACTGTTCCAGTTCATACAACACAGAAAATTTACTATTATTGTAAGTCTTGAATGCAATCAAGAACCAAAGATTTGCTTGGACTGTGACTCCACAGACTGAAACTATGTTTTGTACTGTATAACCAAAGTTAAAGCCGAAATAACATTTTGCGTTAATGCAATGCGCTCAGAAATCAACGTTAGACGCAAATTCATTTGTTTTGTGACTTACCATTATATTTATCGTGTTGTCAATTACCTATTCTCGCCCAAATTTCTAGTTCGGAGACTAGTAGATTCCAATAAAAAGACCACGTTTCCGTTGAAATGAGTGCACGGAAGCTTCATACAAGCAACAATTTAATATTAATCGGAAGATATAGATATCGATATTCTAGTGGCGACTGCTGGCGAGAAAAAACTCAAGTTTTACGTATAGCCGGATTTACAAATCACAGTCCCCTGGCTCCGGGAAAAATCGATCTCCAAAAATAGTAGTTGTATATAATACGGTTGAAGCGGCTCGAACTACGATGGAATGTCGAATGTTCGGCCTTCTGTTCATTAAATTTTATGTTCCTTCTTCTAGGAAAAATATATCTCTTCGACCTTTTACAAAAAAATTAATAGTATCATTTCCAAGTACCGGAAAATAATTCGATACTTTTGTGACAGAATACTGAGTATAGGTATTGAATTACTGTTGAAGGCAAGAACCGAGTGCCGGCACCAAATTACTTTTGAAGTACTGGTGCCCGCCTTTGGATATATAATACTAAACATCACAACAAAAGACCTTTTAGCAAAGCAAAGTTGCTTCTACAAAGGTTGTCGTGTTTTTCACTTTTTTCCACGGGTTGTAGTGAAGACCAAACAAAGAAAAACGCCTAGGAAAGTTTTAAGGTGGAACATCAAAAATTTAAGACCTATCAAAAATTATGGCCGAAATAGTCAAACGGGCGGGGTATCCAGACAAAGCCTCAAAAACGGGACTGTACTGACAAAAACAGGACGTATAGCAACCCTTCATATATAACTTTGCATTTTTGTAAGCTGTGCCAGACATCGCTAAGTTAGGGAAAAGGTAAACTTTATGCAGCGGCACGAGAACAGTTTTTGGCCAGGGAAAGCAACTTTAAAAACCACCCCTTAACTGTTGTTGGACTCCTTTGTTTTTCCATCTATCTTTTACCAATGTTAGTGATTTTAGAATGTGGCCAGACCATTTCAGAGTTTCGCGGAGTTCTTCCGTATCCCCATTCCTTGAAAGGGTTAGATAGTTCGAGTATCACCATCACTTTTTACCAAGCATTCAACAATTGTTTGAGTTGAGTAGCAGAGCTGCGGAGTCGGAATTTTGTGTTTTCCTGGGTCTTTGGGGTATGATTAGGGTAGGCGAAACCTATAGCTTCGAAGTGATTGTTGCAAAAAATAGGTATTATTTACAACATTGTAAAAAGTTTTGTAAATTTTGCTATTCATGCCTAGTACACACATCAATTTTTTTGCTGGTAAAACATTATTAGTGGATTTCATAGTATGTGTTGTGAACTTTACTATTTTTTCTGATAAACAGTTTACCAGTGCGTAAGCAAGCGGTTTTTCTGGAAATAGCTGTAAATTCAGTAAAATTTACAAGTAATTCTTAACACAAAAAAATCAAGGCCGCAAGTAGATTTTACTAAATTTTAGGAAAAAACTTTGCCCTCGCTGATAAACTATATCGGAGTTCTAATAAAAGGCTGGGCAACTGTTTATCGTTTGTAAAAAGTTTTCACCGTTTTTAGTAAAATTTACCGCTATTGGTAAACAACTTACTATTTCTGCTGGTAAAACACCATTACAGGAATTCATAGCATAAAGTGTTGCAATTTTTACTATTAATGTCTGGTAAACGGTTTACCAGCACATAAGTAAACGTGTTTCCCTGGAAATAGTATAACAAACATAGTAATATTTAGAGGTAGGCTACTGCCAAGCACAAAAAACAAGGCTGCTAGTAAATTTAACTATATTTTCGGAAAAACTTTGATCTCGATGGTGAACCACTTCTCCAGATTTTTAATGAAATGCTACTATTCATGGCTGGTAAAGAGTTTTCCGCCATTTTTAGTAAAAATTACCGTTACTAGTAAATGAATTTTTATTCCTGCTGTAAAAACACTATTAGTGAAATTCGAAGTCAGTGTTGCAATTTTTACTATTCATGTCTGGAAAACAGCTTACCAACTCCAAGCATGGCAGTACTATACGGTACGCAGGTACGGTTAGTGATGTAAAAAAACCGTTTTTTTGCTCCAAGTTTTTTGGTCGTTTTTTATTTTTTTTATTTTTAAAATTTTTTTTTTCGTTAGTTTGTTTGTTTTCAGCTTGAAAGAGTGTGTTAGTTCAATCCATACCGGAGATTTCCACATAATCTATTACTTTTACGTATATTAGCCAAAAATTTACTTCAAATCTTGGTAATTACACAAATCTTGATTCTTGAGTCGCAACACTGGTCTCAAATAATGTTACAGTATTTTTGTTTATTTATTTTTTTAGTATGCTTAGAGTTAGAACAATTCTAATGTTGCCTTGCATTTTCTTTACATGGTGACTGTGAGTTTTGTGTATACACTGTACAAAGTGTACATATCTTTGCAACACGTTGTTTTAATTTTGCGTAAAATTTTTTATCATAGAAAGTAGCAGACTGAGAAAATCTAGAAGCTACTTTTTTAACCTTAACTTGGTGAGGTGGCAGTAGACTTCGATGACCTTTCGGTCCTTCGCTGTCTCCTCACCAAGTGACTAAATATCGCTTTGACTCTGCAAGTTTATGTGTTGAATTTAAAGGAATTGCATATTTCGATGATTTGGTGATAGACCAAGAGGAAGTTGCAGTTTTTTCTTGTGATATGACGTCACTTGGTAAATAAATAAATATGATGATGATGATGATGAAGGTGTGATAAATGTTTTTTCCAGGTGTGATAAATGTTTGATTAACAAATAATTGAAAAAAATGACAAATCAAAGTAAGATCCTACAATAGTTCCTGCACAGTCAGCCACAAAACTCTCAAGGAAGATTTTTAACAGCAACAAAAAAAAAAAACAAAGACGTCGCAAAACACAATTTACCCAAGTTACAGTTGCTTAAATTTTCAACACATTTCACTAATCGTCACTACTCGTTTAAAAGCTTAAAGGCCACCTAATGTCTGCAAAGCAATGCCCTTAAAATCAAATAAAAAATTGTTGCTTATCGAATGCTGTAAACCCGGTTTAGATACACGTTTTCAGTTTCAAGAAAATGAGTAGCCATTATTACCATTCGCGTTTTTAAAAAATGACATGACGTCATCAGACCCAGGAGTTTGGTGCCTTTGACTTGTTTATCATTGCAGAGGATAGGCGATGTCGCAAAGGCATGTGATAGCAGCTCACTAGTCAAAAAGTGGTGCACAAAAAGGCGTAATTAGCTCAAAGTAGTTACATTGCGAAGTTCAGTAGTGAATTACTCGCAGCAATCACCTTTCACTACTAGTATTGAACAGCAGTTTTACTACCAGAAATGACTCTATCACTCTAAAAACTCCAACAGTACAAAAGTTTTCGTATTCTGAGGTATCGGGCATATCCGTACCCAATACCGATAGGCTACCAAAGAGTAAAAAAAAGAAAATATTGGAAGCAGGGTGTCGAACCGTTTCAAATAACGGTTCGGGTTCAGGTTTAGCTCCTGCTCAAAATATTTTAGCGGTTCAAGTTTGGTTCGGGTTCACTTGAGCACTATTTTCGAGGTTCAGGTTCACTCAAGTAAAATATTACTGGTTCAGGTTCGGTTCGAGTTTATTGACTTAAAATTTAACTGTAGTTACTCGTTTCGCCCAGAAAAAAAAAAGAGAAATTGCTGATCCTGTTGATGATCACCACTGCTCTTATTGTGCGTGTACCGGCGCCGGAGGCATCCGGATGTGGAAAAATATATTCTTACTTTTGTTAGGGGTTCAGGTTCGGTTTGGGTTCACTTGAGCACAATTTTGAGGGTTCAGGTTTGGTTCAGGTTCACTGAAGTAAAATTTTGCTGGTTTAGGTTCGGTTCGGGTTTACCAAAATGAAACGGTTCATTCGGGTTTACAGTTCGGGTTCAGGTTGTGTTCAACACCCTGATTGAAAGCTTATAATTATAAATTATGTAACAATATTTTACCTTTCTAATACCAGTAGGTTACTGTAATTTACTGCGCAGGATTAGGAATATATCGGAAAGGATATGTACTGTACAGTAGAAATGGTAGTAGAACTAGATCAGTAGCCTGATTTGGTTTGTGTTTCAGTAAATATTTTACTCCTGGCAATATATTAGGCTGGACTAATCTGCGAGGGTACCATAGTTTAGTGGTACCCGACTAGGCCACCGGTATCAGATCAGTGTACTGGTATCTTAGATCTGCACAGCCAGACAACTACCAGTGAGTGCAGGTAACTTTTTTACGAGTAGGCCTACCAATATTGTGAATATGACATTGTAGTACGAAAATGCTGCCTGTAATGGTAAAATTTTTACCTATCGTACCAATGTAACATACCGGTACAAGCAATACTTACTTCCTTGCCCTAATTAGCCCAACTATACTCCTTCCTACTATGCATCTACCAGTAATTTACTTCCCAAGCTTTCAACAATCTGACTAGGTCATTGCTATTTATGCTGTTCTACAAGATCAATGCTACTGATCTGATACTGGTACCTGTGTCATTTGTATCGTACGCTACCGGTATATTCCTAATCCTACGCAGTAAACTACGGTAGTCTACTGATATTAGAAAGGTAAAATATTGTTACATAATTATAAGCTTTCAATAGTTTCTTGTTATGTCTAAAATCTTTTTTTACTCTGTGGTAGCCTATCGGTATGGGTACGGATATGCCCGATACCTTGGAATGCGAAAACTTTTGTACTGTTGGAGTTTTTAGAGTGATAGAGTCATTTCTGGTAGTAAAACTGCTGTTCAATACTAGTAGTGAAAGGTGATTGCTGCGAGTAATTCACTACTGAACTTCGCAATGTAACTACTTTGAGCTAATTACGCCTTTTTGTGCACCACTTTTTGACTAGTGAGCTGCTATCACATGCCTTTGCGACATCGCCTATCCTCTGCAATGATAAACAAGTCAAAGGCACCAAACTCCTGGGTCTGATGACGTCATGTCATTTTTTAAAAACGCGAATGGTAATAATGGCTACTCATTTTCTTGAAACTGAGAACGTGTATATAAACCGGGTTTACAGAATTCGATTAGTAATAATTTTTTATTTGATTTTAAGGGCATTGCTTTGCAGACGTTAGGTGGCCTTTAAGGCACGTTTTTCTTTGAAGGTGAGAGAGCACGTGGCTGGTAAATCGCCTTTTTTAACATTCAAAAGGCCGGCAGTAAGCACAAAAGGTTCATTTCTGGCGACTTAGCAAAGCTAGAAGAAACACCTAATGCAATAGAAGGTCAAACGCAAAATAGGTAAAAGTTTACATATGTACTTTGATTTTAGTGTAGATTACACAATGTCACATATTTCCATAGATAAGTCGTAGAACTGCGACAGCCAGTAATTAAATTAAACAACAAAGGCACGAACACTTAATAGAATAGACGGTTTGTTACGTAACTGCTCGAGCACATAGCAAATTATTATTGTGATTTTAACACTATTACAGCGCTAATGATCCATAAAATGGCTTCTCTGTAATTTCGACGGGAAATGTGTAGTGCGTTGTTCTATGTAGCAGTTATTAAGAGTATTGACATTAATGGTATTACGACTTGTATTCAAACGTTGCCCATGTTCCATATTCAACATAGTGTTAAATCAGTTCAGTGATAATTTTAAATGAAATAATTTTATCCTGGCTTGGAAAATGTAATTATCGAATACTTTTTGAATTTTTTTCTAAATCTTTATCTCCTCTATCTTTTGCATAAAATTTGAGCCATCTAAATTGTGTGGTTTTTAAAACATACGAGGTTGAAAAAGCGTTTGCCGCAGGGAAAAACGCAGTTATTGCAAACGTTACAATGAAAAAGATCATAATAATAAAATTTTATTTTTTTGTTTTGCGTACACCTATCATTAAGCCACTTTAATGTAACAATTGCGGATAAATTTGCTTTTTCAAAACAAGATATTATAGCCTTGTAGGGTTTCTCTTTTGCAATTCAGGGTAGGATTGCTTTAAACCCCTTGACCCAAGGTTAATTGAGACGATCGGCTTTACTGAGCGCAGAGCTGCAGTAATTGTTTCACAAAGCCATGCATAGTACAAAAATGCATTATTCGCGACATTTAAAAACTAAGCAGTAATTATGTTACAAAATGCATCAAGTGCTGATTATTTACGATCTGATAACATCAATACCCATCAATTGCCATTTAATGAAATATTTATTTTAAGCCCAAAGCGATTTCGTTTCGGTGCAGCTACTTTTTTGTGCTGAATCCTTTTTGTTATTATTTTTTGCGCAGTCGAACAAACAGTGCATAATAAGTAGCGTGCGTTGGACGAACTCTGTCAAGAAGCTGCAAATGTAACAAAAAAAAAATTGGAAAAAAATAAAAATCTATACCATCTGCAGAATTACAAAAGCATTCAGCTTGAAATTTTTTTCCGGCGGTTTTCATGCAGAAGTTAAAACGTATTTATACAATTTAAAATTTGCTTTTCCCTTTATAAATTTTAGTAGTGCTGCCAATTAAAAGCAAAGTTTCAAAAAGTTACCTCATGTTCCGTCTGATATTAAGAGTTTTGTGTCAGCGGTGTTGTCTTGTTTGTTTGTTAGATTTGTAATTAGTAAAATCTGTAAAAACAAGCACAGAATTGTAAATGAAGTAGCTTTTGTGTTAAAACATTATTACCAGCTTTTGAAAATTTTCTCAGGATGACAGGTCTTTGACCCGCCTGTCGATTGGCAAAGAGATAAACTTTGAAAATAAATCGAAAAGTTTGTAAACTACAGTAACATATCCATGAGCGTAAGATTTTCTGGATGGAACATAACGAACGACTTGGGTGTATATTACAGTATAAACAGTAATTTCTGCACAATATTGTGTAGTTTATGAGGAGGTTTGTTTATTTTTCAACTTCTTTTCTGAAACTTAATTTTCTGTCACAACGCTGACAAAATAGCAAACTTAAAATTAGGAAACATGTTTTTGAAGCGCAATACAATATTTTGAAGACGGTCGAATTTAAGGAAGTTTAAGTTTTGTGAGGAAGCGTGTTCGGTTTTTCTCTACATTATAGATAAATGGTTAAGGCCCGCAATCTACCGCAAAGAACGTAATATCGTGACCGTATACGAGAGTAACCTTACTTATTTTAACCAACTGTGGCATCTTGCTCGCTGGTAAGGCGGTAAGCCTGGCCAACCAAATTTAAGTTTAAAATAAACTAAAAATACGCTCGTATACTCAAGAATTCAACTATTTAGCGCAAACCGAGCTAAAATGGAAAACACTTGACGTAATTCAGAAAGACAATGATCTTTGGTCAAAACAATACTGGTTTTCTGGTTTCGAGCGAATAACATTTTTTGGTCGATGTCGACCTGTAGTAATAGGTAATGGGTGATTTCAGGCCATTCAGGAATTCGGAACGGAGGATTGCGGAGTGCGGAGTGATTCGAATGCAGCGGGGGATTCACAAAATGCAGACTGCTACTCTAGCAGAGGAATGCGGCAGAAAACCTAACCTTAAAGTCTAAAATTAGTAAGGCTTACTAAGAACCGAACCACCGAAGGTGGTGAGGCTAAAGTTTGTCGAACCACCAAAGGTGGTGAGTCTAAAGCTTAAAATACTTAGGTGGGTACCGAACCACCGCAGGTGGTAAGTCTTAAGTTTGCCTGGGAACCGAACCACCGAAGCTGGTGAGCCTTTAGCTGAAAAAATACTTACCTGGGAACCGAACCACAGAAGCTGGTGAGTCCTAAGCCTAACAAACACTTACCTGGAAACCGAACCACCGAATGTGGTGAGTATAAAGGCTAAAATACCTGAGAACCGAACCACCGAAGGTGGTGAGTCTAAAGCTTGAAAGGCTTACCTGGGAACCTAACCACCAAAGGTGGTGGATCCAAAATTTGTAAGATTTGTCTGAGAACCGAACCACCGAAGGTGTTAAGTCGTAAGTTTGAAATTTGTAAGGCTTACTTAGGAACCGAAACAGTGTAGGCGCAAATACAACCACCGAAGGTGGTGAGTCTTCAGTTCAAAATTAGTAAGGTTTATCTAAGAACCGAACCACCGAAGGTGGTGAGTCTAAAGTGTAAAATTGGTAAGACTTTCTGCAAACCGAACCACCGAAGGTGGTGAGTCTAAAGTTTACAACTTGCAACACGTCCTGCGAACCGAACTACCGAATGTAATGAATCCAAAGTTTAAAATTTGTAAGGCTTGTCTGGAAATCAAACTACCGCAGACGGTTAGGTAAAGTTTAAAATTTGTAAGGCTTCCCTGGGAATCGAACTACTGAAGGTGGTTAGTCAAAGTCTAAAGTTTAAAATTTAGACTTTGACTAACCGAAGGTGGTTAGTCAACGCTCGGAGACGGAACAAAGTCGGTTCTACGCTACGTGAAACAATGCGTATGGTGCGTTTATTTGCAATGTTGCACAAGATGTCGGCAACCGCTTGGAAAGTTTTTCTTAACATTGCAAATAAACGCACCATATGCGTTATTTCACGTAGCGTTGAATCGACTTTGTCCCATCTCCGAGCGTTGAAAAAGCAAATCTTGAACGTTTTGAAAGGTATTCATCAAATCAAAGTGCAAAAGATTTTGAATTTTATAAAACTCCAAATTGCATAGGCGTAGCTTCGACTTAGGAAAGTTGGGAATTGCCAGACTATGGTTTCGACAAAAAAAATCAAACGCCCGACAGCAGTATCGCCTAACCTAAATCCAGCTCAAAATGCAAAGAAATAAAAGAATTGAAAAGGGATCACCAAAAAATGGTGTTCCCTTTTCAATTTTTGTTTTAATACGTGATTACTGCACCCACTTGGCTTGGGTGGATTTCCTAATGCCACAACTTTGTTGTCCCGTTTCTTTTAAATAAAAGAATGTTTTTTTTCTTCTAAATTATGCGATGCGAAATCTAACTCATCGTTTAAAACTTAGAAAAATAGGTCCTTGAATAGCGAATCCTATGTTTTGACCTGAAAACGAGTCGTTCCAATTTGATTTTTACTTGATAACTGGTTACAACAAAGCTGTGCCTCAAAGATTCTTCTGTAAGTTTCCAAGTACCGATGTTTTGGTTCTTGGACACACAAATATGAAAAATTTTAAGAGTTTATTTTTGCCGCTTTTTTCCAATTCAGGTTTCTAAGACTTGATTAACAGTTTTAACGTTAAAAGCGGCTATTTTTTACTACTTTAAACAAAAAGATTCTTCAAAATCGTAACTTTTGATTAATTTTCTTGCGTTGGTTAAGAATAATTTTGTCCAAAGTATCTCAAAATTGAATAATTTTTTTGTGTTGAATGAAGTTTTTTTAGCTTAAAAATCGTTAAAATTGTTTAAAGCTTTAATACATTCAATGCAATACATGCTTCAATTCAATGCTTCATGCTTTACATGCTTTTTTGTAAACAAATGTTAAATTCTTTCGCTTTGTTAATTTTGAATTGAATGTTTTCCTTGAAAACGGTAAACTTTAACAATTTTACGCAAACACTTTTTTCTTAGGACTTAAATTTTACCAACATTGGGAAGAAAATATTCTAAATAATTAAAATGTGATTGTCTTAAAGTACATCACTTAGTCAAAACAGGATAATATTTATTATTCAAAAATTCTAAACTTTTTGTATTCGTAGCGATAATTTTCTAAAAAATGTTAAAAAATCTTACTTTTTATCATTTTAAATTGAAATATTACGTAGAAATAATCTTTTTTTTCTAATTTGATCAAGAAAGCTTTACTTGAAACAACAAGTTTTTTACCAATGTTTTTTTTACACGGTTCTTGTTACTAAAATACCATAAAATTTCATTCAACTTCTCATCCTGATATAAAACTTCTACTTTAAAGCGAGATATTTTGCAATTTTTTCGGTGTCGTTTGATATTAAATCTTGTTTTGCAGTTTCGAATTATAAAATTTACGTCAGTTTTGGCAATTTCCTTGTTTGTATCAAAATGTTTTTGCAGAAATATCGCAAAATCTTACAATTTCTTTGATTAAAACGACAATTCAACCTTAAATCGAATATTATTTGACAACTTTTAATCAAAATTTATCTAAGAATTTGTGTTTTTTATTATCTTGTTTCATTGGGGTAAATTCGTCAAAATATCTTAAAACCTTAGAATTTATTTGACTTGAGTGGAAATTGTAACGTAAATAAATTCAAAAACTCGCCTAAAACTTAGATTAGTTATTAATTTTCTTCTTTGTGTTGCAATACTTTGATCAAAATCTTGGGTTTCTTTATTTTGATTATTACTTTTACTTTAAAAACTTACCTAACATAGAGGAATTTTTAACCATTTTCTTGTTTTCATTAGACCTGTTTGATCCAAGACATTCAAAGACTTGCATTTTCTTGAGTTTTATGTAAAAAAACGAAACTTTATATCTAAAAATTTGTTAGAATATGGGGATAGGTTTGTTAACCATCTTAAACATTTGTTTGGCTTGATTTAAAATTCTTATTTAAAAACTTTATTTTTTTTATAACTATTCTGGAAAATCATTCAAAATTAAACCTCTTTTCGTGATCTCAATTATAAATTTGCTTGAAAAATAGAGGTTTTTGGTACTTTAAATCAAAATTCCTTTAATATCTTAAATATTTTGGCAATTTTCTTGTTTGCATAAAAATAATTCGTTTAAAGAGAACTCAAAGTCATACAATTTTTTTGTATTGAATACAATATTACAAGTTTTTTGATTAGTCTTGTTTAGGGTTAGTTTAGTAGAAAAAATTATTGAAGTCTTACGATTTTTTTGTTTAAAACAATAATTCTACTCTAAGAATGATTATCATTCAATACCTTTTAATCAATATTTCTCTAAAACTTTGGCTTTTTAGTCGCTTTATGTTGATTCATAGGGATAAATTCAATGAACTATCTTAAAACCTATCAATTTCTCTGTCTTCAGCGAAAACTGCAGCGTAAAAACAAAGCGTTTGCCTAAAATCTTAAGTTTAAGTTTCTTGTTTACATAAGAATAGGTTGATCAAAAACGTTCAAGGTTTTACAATTTCTTGGACTTGGAAAGCAATTTTGTCTCAAACATCGGCAACTTACCTAAAGTTTTAACTTTTCTGGAGTATTTTTGTTTAGCTAAAGCAATTTCTAACAAAATGTTTACAGTCTCACGTTTCTTTGTTTTGAAGATTGCTTTACCTTAAAAAACTCACCTAATATTGTAAAGTTTTCAACCATTGCCTTACTTTCGTAGAAAAAGTTGGACAAAAGTACTAAAAACCTCACAATTTTTTTGCCTTGATTAAAAATTTTATCTCAAAAATCGAAAACTTACATAAAACCTGACAAGTTTTCAAATAATCTTGTTTATACAGAGATAGTTTTGTGAAAAATAGTTGAGGTCTTACGATTTCTTTGTTTAAAACAATAATTTTACCTTGAAATGAATATCATTTGATTACTTTTTCAAAAATTTTCTAAAATCTTGTTTTTTTAACGAAATATTGTTTTCAAAGAAATAAGTTTACCAAAATCTCTTCATTTCTTGTAATTTCTTTGCCTTGAGTGAAAATTGTAGCGTAAGTAATCAAAGATCTTGCCCGAAAGTTAATTAATTTTAATTTTCTTGTTTGCATCAGGATGATGTGATCAAAATATTCAAAATTGTTGTGCGTATTTCTCTTGTACGTATTACTGTTTGCACCTTAAAAGTGTTCTCAACATTGTATATTTTTAATGATTTTTTTGTATTCATAGAATAGTTTTATGAAAAACGATTCCAATTTTTGCAATTTTTTTTGTCTGGAATAATAGTTTCATTAAAAGCATGAAACACTTTCTTAAAGTGTAGTTGTTAATAACTACAGTAAAAACCTCTATTTGAGCCCTACCTTTATTTAAACGCAACCTCTAATAGAACGCCACTACAGGAGTTTCAAAAATAGAGCGCCAACCTCTAACTGAATACCACCTCTACTAGATCGCCACATCGAAATTCTTTATGCTATTAGCATAGGTGGGCACAAGTCCGTTAATCCGTTAATAACGAAGCTAACTTTTTCATTAACTCGTTAATCCGTTTAAAAGTCTTTTCATGTTAACGGACTAAACTAACTTCCGTTAAGTTCTGTTAACTTCCGTTAAGGTTTCTTTCGTTAATATCTTGCAGCTTCGTTGTGCATTTGAACTTGTTTTTATCTTGAAATTAGATTAGACTGTAAAATGTAACTTTCAAAACACAAAAAGACCACCATAGCAATAAATATTTCCTTACAATCTGCTCAACAGCGTCAATACGTGTTCTAGAAGCGAGTGTATAAAACAAAATGTAAATTACACGCAAAATGTTAACGGATTAACGGACTTTATTAACTTCCGTTAATTAAAGCTGAAAATAACGGATTAACGTTAACGGAGGTGTGAAGTTTGTTAACGGACTAGTGGTTAACGAAGCTAACGTTTTGCATTAACTTGCCCACCTATGCTAATTAGCAATCAAATGGTTTTCTACATCACAAAATAATAACTACCCATTTACCGGTATATCAACCCCAGCACAAAAATATCGAGGACGTCAACAACAGCGACGCGTCATTTGATTTTCACCAGTGAATTTTTAATCACTTACTAGTAATTCTGTTATGGTAGATGTTTTTTCTTCTTCCTAAGATGTTGGATGATAACTGTGTTAGACATTTTTGCTTTCATTAATTAAATTTATCTTCCCAAACTTCTGACCAAATAGTCAAAAAATAGAGCGCTAACCTTTAATTAAACACCTCCTCTAATAGAACCCTGCTTAGGAAAAGAGTTGAAAAATAAAACGCCATGGCACTCAAATAGAGGTTTCACAGTATATTTTGTTTTGAGGAATAAATTCAATAAAATATAATGAAACCTTACAATTTCTTTGTCCCGAGTGAAAATTACAACGAAAAATAATCCAAAAGCTTGTCTGAAACTTGAACTTTTAATAAACTTTGTCTTTATGTCAGAGAGAGGTATAAAGTCAAATTGGTGACATTTCAGCAAAAACATCCTTTATTATTTTTTCTTTGGGAACAAGGAGCTGTGAAGTAACCTTTGATCGGATCTTGTGAAGTAACCTTGGATCAGTATACATGTGCAAGTATAATGCTGTAGTGGGAATAGCCAGTAATTTTTTGACTCATGAACCAGTGCGCAATGTTTGTCGACGCGTTCGCAATGCACCTAACGCCAGTGTTTCTCAGCCAAACATTATAAATGCGTACAACAAAGGTTAGTGAAAGATTTACAGGGCTCAATGACTTTTCATGACATTGCAGTTAGATTATTACTGATCATTATTTTTTTTGCCAAGTTGGAAACCATTAGCACCAGAAGTTGTTTTACATTTGAAACACTTTGATCCATAAAATTTGAAAACTTTCACCAGCATCTTTCATTGGCCAAACGCTTTCCAAAGCCATGCATGAGTACCCAACCATCATTATCTTTTCTATTGATATTGTTACAAGAGAACTTATAATTTGATACTAAAATTTTCATCCAACAATTTGATAGATTAGACCATCATGCTAGCCAGCTGTTCACTTACCGATTGCCATAAAATACTGTTAGAGCAGTCTTCAAAAATTATTTTATATTTTTTATTCAATTTGTAGCTACCACCTCTTTATGGCTAGAGTTAGTTATTGGTGATGTGATGGTTTTATTGTTTGGTTTTAGGAATGGGTGGAGTAGATGTCTATGACAGCCTTCTTTCAAAATACCGACGACGAATCGGGGGGGAAAAGTGATATCATCCTCTAATTGTTCATGCGCTGAACACGAGTGTGATCACCTGCTGGCGGATACATTGCGAGCTTCATTAATCGTCAATGTCTCACTTGAACTTCCGCAGAGAACTAACTATGTGTTTGATGAAGTCAGCCGGAGCAGCTCAACCTCAAATTAGAGGATCTCAAGCACTAGCTGATGTAAGGCATGATGGGGTGGGACATTTTGCCGAATCTACCTCCCAAGGAAGATGCAAGGTGTGCCAGAAAAACACACGCATCATGTGCGTAAAATGCAATGTGCGTTTGGCAGATCAAACGCTGCCATGTGCTAGGAAATGTACCATGAAACTGCATTAGTTGATTGCTCTAATTGTTTTGCATAGAAAGAAATAAACAACTTTGAATTGGTTTCAACAGTTTTTGCTGAAAACCGCCAATGTTCCCTCTGGGAACATAGTCGTACCTCGTAAACGATAAATATTTTTACCATAATTTTTTTTTTGGTTTCTATTCTGACTAAATTTGTGCATTTTCGTAAAGTTTTGTTGCAATTTGACAACCATAACATATAGCGGTAAGATACGGGTTAAATAACCGTCTGCGGTAGTTTGAATTCCAGGAAAGTCTTAAAAAATTTTAGGCTTTACCTAACCGTCTGCGGTAGTTTGATTTCCAGGCAAGCCTTACAAATTTTAATCTTTGGACTCACTACCTTCGGTGGCTCGGTTCTCAGACAAACCTAGTCAAATTTTTTTACTTTAGACTCATCATTTTTAGTGGTTTGGTTCTTAGGTAAACTTTAGACTTACCACCTTCGGTGGCTCGGTTCCCAGGTAAATTTTAGACTCACCACCTTCGGTAACTCGGTTCTTACTTAAACCTTACTAATTTTAGACTTTAGGAATAGGTTTTTTGATGCATTCCTCCGCTAGAGATTCAGTTCGCCGTAGAGAAAGGTTCGCTGCATTTTATGAATCCGCCGCCGCATTGAAAACTCCGCCGCCGCCGTAAACCGCATTGTGCTGAAATCCTTCCTTCCTACTACTTACACCGAAGCGTGTAGCGAGTTTGCGGGGCCCATTTCTGCGTCTTTGGGCTTGCGAAAAGCACAGCTTCTTTTGAAGACCTAAGCAATGCCGCTCAAGCAACTGATCTAGTAACTTTAATTGAAAATTTGTCAAGGCCAGTGACGTATGAAAAGGGGCATTGGTTTTCCGAAAAAGGGGGCTTTTCAATAAATCTTTAATAAAGGATTTAATACTGTACATAAAATGTTTTTACAATGCAGCTCAATTAGTAGAGCTGTGTTTGCTGACGTATTTTAAAATGGTAATTAAATTATTACTTTTATTGTTTAATTTGGTTGGTAATCAAATGCAGTAGTGACAAATTTAGTATTTGTTTCAGTGAATTGCGTCGTGAAAGCTTGGTTGTGTTAAACAAAATTTGGCGGCGACTAGCGTGCGCAAAAGAAGAAACTCGCCCTCAACAAGATAACAAAAATGCTGCTTCACCTTCCCCTGCTTAAATCTAAGCAAATAAAACGATTATATGTTGCTTTAAAGGATACAAATACTGTAGAAAATAGCATCTACTGTGGTAGGTTTTTATTGTAGGCTTATTTTTAATCGTCGAATATTCAAACTCGTACTCTAATCCAAAGTCCGCATAACTCCGCGTAAGTTATAAGAATCACTCGCGTATGTTGTTAAGCAGACAATAGAGACAAAAGTGGTTCCAAAATTTGCCGTTTTTTTTTGTTTATTAGAATGATAAAAGGCAAAAAAATTGTTACAAAACAAGCATAACTTTGCTCATATTTGATGTTTTTTCAAAATTCAAATTGAATGATGATCTTGACGTAATTTTGCATAAAATTAACGTACTTTGATTTTTATGACATAAAATTTAATATGGTACTAATGTTGAATTTATTTCAGCAAGTGGTGCAAAATTATGCCGATTTCTAATTAGCGCCGAAATATGCTTTTCATATGTACAGTTTGTAATTGACATTGCTGCTTTTGCTCATTTATCGTGCAAAAATATGTTTACATAATAGTACGTTTTACCAAAATTGTTTGCACTAGGAAATTAGTTTTTAAGTTTGATTTAGAATTGGTTTTCCCTCTAGTTGGTTCAATTTTTTTTTTTTTGAAAAAATACCCGATGCAAAATAATGTGCGACGTAATTTTTCGCGCTCTCTTTTTTTTTGGGGGGCACTTTTTTGGTTTGCTTTTTTACTTTACAAGAAATGTTCTGTAAATGACTTTAGAGACGCTCTAAGTTCAATTGACAAACTTAGAACAGCACCTCAATGATTGTTACTGATTGGATTAATTATTACGTCTGCTTCTTCAATCAATAACACGTTTGGTACGATTGAGTTTTAGATCCAACTTGATGAAACACAATCCCCAAACTTTGACCAAAAAACGAAATACCCAAAAACGGTTTCAATGGATTTTCGGACGCAGGCGTAATAAATTCCACAATTTGACCGCATGCTAACTCGAACTTGAAATAACAAATCAGTCGAGAGCTGGCGACTAATCCAAAACGAGAGATAAGGAGGGAGGCGAAGTCAGTTAAGCGAGGGAGTATGTGCCAACGGGCACCAACTAAGCAATAGCTTTTAGCTAAATTGAGGAACAAACCTCTTAAAACAATCGAAAATTGTTCAGCCCCATACCTCAAATCTTAACGACGTACATAAAATGCCACCTTAACTTTGCTCCAAACTTAGGAATTTCTTGCCTACTCAGTGCTTCTAAATGGGCCTCTGCGCTCGATGCAACTCATGTAGACTGATTTGCCGTTGCAAATTCGAGCTTGCAAGAATTACAGAAATTTGAGTATAAATCTAAAGCACAGCTTTTCACACAAAAAACGACAATTTAAAATACTCGTATAAATGAGTTTCACGTCACAAAGAAGTAATTAAACAGCTATTAGGCAAAGAACCGGATTTAAAAGAATGCAATCTGCAGCAAATCAAAAAGGCATGCACTTAAAATGTTATTCAACTTCTAATAAATCAAGTCTTGATCTTTTCTAAATATGCGGGTAAATGAGATCTGGGCCCACGTGACCGAAATTTCCTTGCTCGCAATAATACCGCAAATTTTTTAAGAGGCGCTAACGAACGAAATACTCGTTAAAGGCAAGAGATTATTTTTGCATGTGCATCTGAAGCTCTGCGAGCTGTGTAACGTCATTTTCGCGCGTTAAGTTGTTTGGATTGATCGCGAGATATAACTGGAGTAAAAAAAACGTAATATTTTTCTCGCCAAATTAACAAAGATTTTGAAGCACTCTTTAAGCGTACGAGACAATTTTTTGGTCAGAAATTTAATGGCAAAATGTTGAAAACTCTTACTAAAAAGAATTTTTGTAGAAAACTACTGAGCAATGGTCTCCATATTTGCTTTTCGACTGCAAAGAAGAAAGCAAATTGCATTGAGAACCATTTGTTGCATCGATTGATAAAAAAATATTGAGTAGCGCCAGTTGGTAAAAACAAAATACACTCTTTTCACAAAAACAATTTTCTAAGAAAATGAAACTCGTTTTTGCTCAAAATTTAAGAACAAATTAAAAACAATGCAAGCCTCGGCAGCAAAATAAGCCAAAAGCAAACGAAAAAAAAAATTCAAATCAAAGAAAAGAAACTAAAATTTGCAATGATTCAAAGCGGTAAAATTTCAGCGATTTTCATTTGTTCGAAAGCAAAACTGCAATTATTCCAAGAGTATAGAGCGCTGTTTGAGATTTTTGTGGCAGTCGTTCCAAAAAAGCTTGTTTTTTTTAAGTTGAGCTACTGCTCAAAAAATTTTACGATGTAGCAAAGCAGGAAAAAGCCTTTACTTCCGCTAAGAGAAAAGGAAATTAAATACTGTTGCAAATATGGTTGCTAAAATTGACATCGACGCTTTAAATTTTTTTAAAAAATCAAGAACAAATGATACTAAAAATCGGTAAACAATTACAACAGCCAATCTCAACTCTAAAGTTACTGGTTCTAAAAAAGAACAGGGTACTTGGACTTGTTCACTTTAAAAAATTTTGAAACCCATTGTTGCTGTTAACATAAACGCATACCGACCAACTACCTCAAGAGCGCTTCTTTATCATTTAAAAAAATTTGGTAAGGTAAAAGTTGTCCTTTTTTTTACATTTATGCAAAAATATAAATAAACTCTGCGTTCATTAACTGATTGTTACAAATGGAGGATTTCCCAAGCTTAGAACAGTATCTTTTTCCATATCAATTGCAGCACATACCGTCATACAAACGCAATATGCTTGAACGTATTATTTGAAGTAGAAATGCATCTGACGTCACAATTAGATATTTGTTACGCGTTCACGCAGCATCTCGTTAAGCAATCCGAGCGAGCATTTTTAACGAGTGTTAGGCGAGACGGTTGGGAACATAGGCGTAGCCAGGGGGGGGCCCAGGGGGCCCGGCCCCCCCCCCAATCAAAATACCACTAACGACAAAAAGTTATGACAACATAGCCTGGCGATGTTTAGTTGCAGTTTTTTTTCGGTAATTGCGCACATAACAGTAATTAACAATAATATTAATGACAACAAGTGAGTCCCGGGGCCCCCAACCAACAACCAAGGGGCCCTTACTAACAACTAGGGGGCCCTGAAATCCTTAACCGACAACCAGGGGGTTCGGGACCCCTAACTGAAAACCAGGGGGCCCATAACTGACAACCAGGGGGCCCCAGGGCCCCTAACTAACAACCAAGAGACCCTTAACCAACAACCAGGGGGCTCCTAAACTGACAACCAGGGGGGCCCAGGCCCCTAACCGACAACCAGGGGGCCCCTAAACGACAACCAGGGGGCCCCGGGGCCCCTAACCAAAAACCAAGGGGTCCTGGAGTCCCTAACTGACGACCAGGGGGCCCCTAACTCACGACCAGGGAGCCCCAGGGCCCCTAATTAACAACAATGGGGCCTGAGCTCCTAACCGACAAGCAAGGGACTACGGGGCCTCTAACTGGCAACCAGGGAGCTCAAGGGCCCCTGACTGACGACCAATTTCCCGGGCCAGGGGTCCCTTAATGCAAATTTTTAACAATTTATATGCAAAACATGTGAGAAATCTAAGAGTTTTGATTTAAAAGTTGCCACCCCAGGCCCTCATTTAACGTTATTATGAACTTAATTATTTACTGCTAAAGTATTGCAGGAGGCAATGTTTGTTACTTCCCCCTGTAGACCAAATCACTTACAATTAAAATTTTACACCATAATGCAAGATTCTAAACGTGTTTTGGGATTTAATTGCAAAAAGAGGATTGAACAACTATATTTTTTCGATTGGCTTTGAAATGTTAAAAATCTAGTTCTTTGAAATGGCTCTGAACTCGTGCGAAATGTGATCCAATGGGATTTTAATAGCTTTTTTTTCCAAAAACTTACAAAAATCGCCCAACGGCCGGGGGCTTTGCCCCCAGACCCCCATAGCCATCGGCGGCTGGGGGCTCTTCCCCCAGACCCCCGTCTCTGATAAGTTTGAGTACACTAGCTTACTCAACACGTCTTCCAAGTTAGACTTTTACACTTTTCAACGATTAGTTTTCGCCCTCTCCCTTTACCAAAATTCTGGCTAAGTGCCATCAGGCTACGGCTTCAGATCTTCCATTCTGCGATATCTTGGCCCCACAAAACTCACTTTTTCGAAAATTTCTGATGACGTTATTGCGTGTAATTTTTGGTTTGGGCCCCCCCAAAATCGGATGTTAATTGACAAAACGACTGAGATGTTAATTGACGAATCGAAAAATGGCAGTTGACAGTTCCTCTAGCTTTTTGAATCTCAGAAAGCAGTTCACAATCTTAAATTAAAACTTCTATTTAAGAGTGAAAACACAAAACCACTTTCGTTGAGCAAAATCGCTACACTAACACTTCTTACGATCGACCAGATTCAGATCGTATAAGATTTAACCGCGACCGACAAGGTTCAAGTCGCACCTTACACACTCTCGCGATCACCCAATTCAGATCGCCAAACTATACGGCTACACAATCCAACCACAGATACACACACTCGGCAAAAATGCCCTCGAAACTAATACCTAAAAATCATCCACTTTTAGAATATCAGAATCATATTAGAATCAAAACGATCCGCTTATTTATACCAGGCAAAAGCCATCGAACATCCCAGAACAATCCATGAAACGTCACAATAGAAAACATATTAGCGATTACGAAAGCACAACGGTAGCGTAATTGTGACGTCACAAACTTCAAGTCTAAATATAGCAATTAAGACATGTAAACAACTAATCATTCCGGTGATTAATAGAAGACAGTAGAAAATACTACAAAGGAAACATCCAGAATATTCTAAATCAAAAAGGCGGCAAAAGTAGTAAATCAGTCACGTACGCATAAATGCAGCAAATAATCCTATCTCAGGCATTCAAAATTACTATTTCGTGACAGCCTTCAATATTAATTTTGTTGCTAAACAAACTCAGACAGACGCGTAATTAGGAGGGGGGCCACTGTGCCATGGCCCCCCCCTTTGGGTCACATGGATTGTGTAATTGCATAGAATAGTATGCAAAATTGAGGCATCGCCCCCCTCTTTGGAAGTTGGGCATAAGATGTGATCACACAAAGGATATGTTCCGTGCGTTTCTTCTTTTTTTTTTTTTTTTTGCTCTTCACCTAATTTTGGGCAAAAATCGGATTGATTTTGGGTGGAACAATTTCTGATTCAGATCTTTTTTCTTCTCAAATTTTCTGGAGTTCCTGGCCCCCCCCCCCCCCCCCTTTTCAAAACTCTGCGTACGCTGCTGAACTCAGGCTACGGTACTCAAATTGATGACCAAAAGTTCTTTTGCAGTTTCCTGTCTTTTTTTATGTTTTAAATTGGAAGAATCCAATTTTTCTGCTAAAACATGTTGTCATATTTACTTGTAAGCCTACAGTGTTTTTGTTCTTGAAAACAAACAAATGAACCTGAACTTAAACAAACACAAATCAGGATATGAGTAAAAAGGCTTTTCTTTCTGAAACTCTCATTTTGTACAAAAGCGATTATGAATTCCAGCTTTTAAGTTTCAACTTTAGCAAACAATTTGTCAGCCTAATAAATTAAATGTAGTATAAGTCACTTTTTGGGCAAAATGAGTTATTTATACCAAAATGATTAGTGTGGAAAGGCACACATTGTAAACTGCTCAGATCTCAAAATTTCTCACAGCAAGGCATTCTTTGGTGTTATAGAAAAAATGTCGAAGACCAGAGACGGTCTTTGGCAGCGTCACGATTAGCCTATGTCATATGATATTGACTTAGGAATTTCATGATTAGCCTATGTCAGTTGAAGATGACTTAGGCGTCTAAAAAGTACATTTGCCTTCTGAAGAAAAAGAACATTAATTCTTTGAAAACAGAAAAGATTTTTTGAAACCAACACGGTTCTGCCTCACAGCAAGAGAACAAACAATTTTTGGCTTTTGTGGGTAGAGAATTGCTTGTTGTAACTAATCTGCTGCTTATGGTAATCAGTGAGCACAATTTTGTCGGATATTGTAATTATAAGCAACTGTAATTGAATGAGTTTACTTTTAAGAGCTGCGGTTAGTGAAAATAGTTTGTGGTGACCGAGTGAATATAATTTAATATTTGTCCTTGTCTAATTGTCTGTGGTATCCGATGATTGGCACATATTGCTCATTGCTATGGGTGGAATTGCGTAATGAACGGATATTGCGAGACAAAAGCAATTTAAATAATGTTGTTTTTGTTCTCGCTTTTCTTTGTTCACTCACTGTATATATACTGCTGCTTAGCTTCATGTCATTATTACGAGTTGATTGTTATTCTAGTTGTTGTTTATAATAAAAGAATACTGAGACTCATAGAGCACAAGCTCACTTCATTGGTGCCCCGTGTGTGGAGCGCCCGAAGGGGCGCTCTTTGTGAAGCTAAAATTTTTTCAACGAATCGGCCTTGCAAGGCATAGAATGAGAAGATGAGGAGAAGTATTCTCGAAGCTAGAATACAAAGACAGAAAATCTCACAAGAAGACTTTGTTAAAGTAACAGAAAAGTTGCACTACGAACTGGTACAGCAGATACTGCGATATTACATTTTAAGTGCTTTAATGTACTTTTAAGATTGACTTTTACTATGCTTTAAGTCGTGAAACAACGCAAGTGCAAGCTCTGTGTGACAAGGAAAGGATTGAAGCAGGCAGTTTTCCAAGTTATTTAAGTAATCTGCATTAAGTAAAGAAAGCGATAAATGTACTGTAGAAACATATAAGGACGGAAATGAGGGAATAATATTAACAATATATGACAATATGTTATATTAAATGAATTAGTTATTTCTGCAGGTGTAAAATAGGTATATACATTAACAGTATTTTTAAAATTATTTTCCAAATATATTCATAACGCCTAAAAAGCGCTTAAACATCCAGATCAATTTTGTTTTGTCTTTCGAAACTTTACAAGCAAAAAAGCAACAAAGAAATATCACTCATGATATCAACAAGATGTATGCGGCATAATTTGGTAGCCCATTAGTCGACCAAGATACGACCTGAACACCCCATAAAATATGCAAGATATGCTGTTTAGGTTTGCATAACTGGCTAAAGAAACGGTCTCCTTCTATGCCGTTTTCCTTCTCAATGATTTGGCGTGAACCTAAAAATCACTATCAAGATTGCTATTTTCGTCTCACCAAAACAAAGGGTTTTTCCTTTCAATAGAGAGGCAAAATAACATAGCCCAATTTGGATTCAGCAAGGACCCCAGTTCCTCCTGATGATTCGATGCTACCATCAGTGTCTTCGCAAGATGGACTTGATGCTGCTGATAGCAGAGCTGATGAAGACGACTCTGACGAATTAATTTCTTCCAACTACCCAGAGTCTGATACCACAGAAGATCCCATCTTATTTTCACAAAATTATCTAAATGACTTAATTAGAGATTTATGTCTTTTTAAGGAAAAGGCGAAACTACTTGTATCAAGGTTAAAAGAACGAAATATGGTTAAAAAAAGATGTCAAACTAAGATACTACTAGAAGCGCAATAGGGATTTATCTTTGGCCATTAAAGTTGAGGGACCTTTTTGTTACTGCCATGATATTGAAGAGCTATTTCACACTCTGGGTATAGTTCATATTGTGAACGAATGATGGCTATTTCCTGATTCCTCAAAGAGAACCTTGAAGGCAGTTCTTCTACATATCGGAAATAAAAAACCCTCCATTCCTACTGCAAACTCTGCTCAGTTAAAAGAATCTTAAAACAACCTTGAAATTTTGTTGAATACGATTCACTATTCTGATTGCCTGTGGAGCTAATGCAAGGACCTTAAGGTGATTGGAATTTTGATGGGATTGCAAGAGGGCTTTACAAAACACTATTGTTTTTCAATGTTTGTGGGACAGTCGCGCCACTACACAGCAATATGAATTAAAATAATGGCCGATAAGGAATTTGTATGCACCTGGAGTGAAAAATATCCAACACATCCTTTTAGTAAATTCCGATAAAATTATAATGCCACCATTGCATTTCAAGCTAGGATTAATAAAGAACTTTGTGAAAACTATAGCAAAACAGAATTCGAATGGTTTTGAACTTTTCTCTACAAAGTTGCCCAAGCTAATCCAAGCCAAGTTGAAAGAAGGCATCTTAGTTGGTCCACAGATTCCGAAAGTTTTAGAAGACCCAGAGTTTAAAAAAACATTAAATACGTTGGAACTACGAGCTTGGCATGCATTTAAATAGATCTGCTCCAATTTTTTTTTGAAATTTCAAGTCAAATTCGCATCAAGAAGGTGTTGCAAAGCTGCTTGCAGCATACAAAACAATGTGGTGTCGCATGTCCTTAAAAAATGCATTTTCTTCATTCACACCAGGGATATATAGAAACATCAAGACCGGGATTGCTTGCTGAATTTTAGGGCGGACAACAGAAGGGTTACTTGGAAAATTTTGTTTATTGCATTGCTATACCAACTATTGTGCAAAATATAATGCTTTCAACCAAAGTTAACATAATGACAAAAATAACGTAATACTGACGTCATTACTGACGTCATCAATGACGTCATTATGATACCCATAGACAGGAAAATACATAAAAATGTGCAATATTTTCCAAATGAAAGTCGTGTGCCATTACTAATTGTAAGCTATTGATTGATTTTTTTTGCATTTATATACAATAGTGTGCAAATTAATTGGGACAAAACGAAGAGTGTCAAAAAATTAGGAAAATTCTCAAAAACGCGTCTTTAATCCAAATTATATCAACTCTAGCACGTTCAATAGTTAATATATCCTTCTTTTGCCTTTATGAGCATTGAAATTCGTATTGGCATGAAATCAACTAGGGTTGAGCAAATATCTTTAATTTCTTCATCATGGTACCAAATTCGTATTTTGGCTTCTATGAGTTTGGTTTTAGTTGTGCAGTCACATACTTAAAGACACAGGTCTTTTTATGATAGCCCACAAGTTTTCGATGGGGTTTAGGTATGGGCAGTTGCCAGGCCAGTCTAGCAAAGTTAATTTCGATTTTTTAAAAAATGTTTGCATTTTTTTGAAGTATGGCATGGTGCATTGTCCAGCTGAAAAACACCACTGCTATCTGAGAATGATTTTTGCATTGTTGAAACCAAGTCTTTTTCCAAAATTTAGTTAATTTCATCATTCCTTCGCTAGTACATAATCTTCCAATATCATTAAGAGTGAAGCAACCCCAAAACATTTTCTTTAGGGGGTGTTTCGGGGCCTGTAGAATATAAAAGGTATTGAGGGGTTCTCCAACACTTTGTCTTACATATTGAGATTTGAGTCCATGCACTTCAAAATGGCTGTCATCTGAAAACAACTTTTATTCATTCCTGTTTTCCCTTTTATTGTATTTGTTACCCCATTTTAGGCGTTTCTTTTTTATAGCAACTGTTGGCAATTGCTTCTAGCAGGGACTTCTGGCTTTTCTTCCAACTTCAAGAAGTCGCTTTCTTATGGCTGACGAATCCACGTTGACTCCTGCAGTTGCTAAATCTCTTTGAAGGTCCTTACTAGTTTTTCTAAGGTCTTTAAAAGCATTTTGCAATATCATTTTGTCATCACGAGTGGTCGTTTTAAGCTTTCATTCATGCTGATCCCGCCTTTTAGTTGTGGTGACGTCACCATTGGTATCCATCATTTAAAAAATTCGCCCCACATTTGATTTTGACACATTCAGCTTCTCTCCTATTTTTCTTACTGTCATATTAGAGTGTTGTCGTAGAGTAACAATTAGTGCCCTCTTTCTTGGAGCGATATTCATTTTATTGCAAGCAGGTAAATAGTAATTTGCAAAAATCAAAATAAAATTTTTGGCCACGAATAAGTTTACATCATAATTTAAAATAAAAAATCTTTTAATCTGAAATAATAGAGCATAAAAGCAGTTAATAGTGGTTCATATTCTTTACCTAGCTTATTATTATCATTACAATACTATCTATCATACATTCCCCAAACCAACCTAAACAAAATTCTAAAAATGCAAAAATATAGTTTTGTCCAAATTAATTCGAACACTACTGTACCTGTCAGGGTCCACGACAACTGACCGCAAACCAACTGATGCCGAATAGCTGAGAAGGCTGATCATAAAAATATTCTACCACCTCAGAGCCATCTTGCCCAAACCCTCACTTAGAGACAAAATCACTAGTAACCGTTGGTTCGCGGTCAGATGATTTGGCTTGACGAAGCTCAGCTAAAAGTTAAGCAAAAACCTTCCAATCATGGTTGTCGAAAGTAACAACACTCTAATGCACTGCGCCAAACTGGCGATGTAAAATGGACGAAGGGTTTGATAAGAGACATATTATATATATATATACACATCAAGAAAAAATGTGTCTAAGAACGTACACAAATAATATCCACTGCGGTTATTCACCAATGCAATATAATATACACATTTAGCCAAATAAAAACACTTCTTTCTAGAAGTTAAAAAGATTTGTTTTCAAACGTTTAGGCAAAAACTGAACAAAATTATAAAATTCTAACAATCAGTTGCTATGAAGAGAAAAAGTAGAAAAAGTTGGCGTAATAAATAACAAAAACTGCTACATGGAAATACAGTAGGCCTATGTCACCGTTTCTGTTGATGAAAAACAAAAAAAAAACAAAAACTTATGACACTTGTGAGGGTAAAAAAAAACAAAAAACACTGAAATATAAATTATATGCCAATCAGATTATGTTACTTGTAATACGCTTGACAAAGAAAAATAATATTACTAAACTGCTACAACACTACAGTTCACAGTGGTTAGTCGCAGGTCAGTATCAGAAAAAAAAAAACACATTGAAGCTCAACATAAAAGGTGCAATGATATGTAAAAAAAAAACAAAAAAACAGAGCTATGGCGTTAATTTTATAGAGGATTTTAAATAACAAGCACATTCTCTGAATGTGTTTCAACAGCAAAGTCATAAAACCTTAATCACGACTGTGATTCAGAAGTATAGTGCAGAAATTCTGAACATGCATATTAGGGAAAAAGTTAGTTTCTGCTTCACATATCCTTTCTCTGAGCTGATGGGCAGCATCACTAGGTATGCTCAAAGAGCCTTTGCATTCAAATAAAATCTGGCACATGGTTTGGTCACTTTCACCACAACCGCATAAAGGTGTATAAACTGTAAACATCAGGAAATTTATCAAATAAAAAGGAGTTCAGCAAATTATTTGGATAAAAAAAGCTTAAACATAAAGTCTCAGTTTTTCGGTTAACAAAAGAATCAAAAGAGAGACACAATAATAGCTGCTAGTTGAAGTTTCACCATTCAGTGAAATAATATCCAAAAAGTATATATATTTCATTACATTTTAAACTGATAAGTCTTACTCTACATTCTGAAACACCTGCTAGCATTGTAATGTATAGTCACTATAAGGCACAATAACACCTGCACACAGAAGTTTCATCTTTACATCCTTTGGCTACGAATCTAATGTTCAATTTAAAATATTTGAAAGAAAAGTAAAAATTACTTGAGTCTTAACTAGGAAAGAAACAACGCAAAAACTATAATTTTAAGCAAATTGAAAAACACTCTTAACTAAATGATAATTATTTGCCAAAGAGGTCACAACTGAATACCAAACAACAGTTACCTTTTGGCAAACAAACATACTGTTTTGAATTTACAAATGTCAGTTAACCATGATACTTAAACTTAAAGCACTTAAAAACACAAAAGCTTCCAGCTGCATAAAATAAAAAAAAAGTTGACTATATCTGTTTCCTTATTTGATTCACATTACAGTATAGCCCACATAGTACACGCGCCACAGTAGATGGAGGCTATTGCGCAGATGTTTGTGAATTTAACTTTCTAATGGTGCATGCCATTTTCTCCGGAGGTGCAAGAGTGCATTGGTTGATTCTTTTCAACTCATTCTTAGCAAAGCAGTTAAATATTGCTTGCAGTATCAACACAAAATTATTGTGCCCTTGAGTACTGGTTTGTTCAGCCAAAACTACATACGTGTCGGATTCCGCAAATTTTGTTGCAGCAAAAATAATTGCCGCCCTCTGATTTTTTGCAGACAACAGCTTACTTCATGCAGATTGCAAAAGAAACAGTTGCAATTTTACTCAGAATCGTGCGAAATTTTAAATTATTACTTTATTAGTATTGCTACTGGGTAGGAGATATCACCGATTGCTTTGCTTTATGTTTGTTCCGTGTTGTAAACAAAAAGATGAGAATGCTATTTGTATTCTTATTTATGACTTGACCAAAAGTTGTACCCAGTATTCCACATGCAAAGAGCGCATTATAACCAATTAATCAAAGCGCTTGTTCAGATTACCAAAAAATTATGAATGATAAGTTTTTTTAGCTAATTGTGCAGAGACTTTTCAATCCTTTCCGATAAATACTGCAATATTTTCCGGTTATTACCAGAAAGATTTTAGTGTATATTACAAAAGTTTATGTTTTAATTTTCATTACAGGTGTTTTCAGTGAATCGACTGTTAGAGGTTTGGAATTTTACAGTGATAGTCATTCTTCTTTTAAAGACACTGCTAGATATATCAAATTTATTTTAAATATCTGGAAAATCATGTCGTTAAAATCTCCTTCAAAAGATACGAGATGTATCTTGGTACTCTGCAATTTTTTACTAATCTACGACTATAGCAATGATTCAAAGATACGTCGTTGCCACAGGCTGATCAATATTGTTCATTTTACCAGACATAAAAAAGCCAGAGGTGATTGAGTAAAAGCAGTAAACTATAGCATGCCGTTTTCAAATTACATTTGAACGTCGAATCCAACTTATTAACTCTTCCATTGGCTTAGAACACCACCGTAAATTCTAGTATTCTTGACATGCTATTTAATAAACTTTACATTGTGTTACAGACTAAAAATTTTTTATTGCTAAATGTTTATGTGTAGGAATACGGAAGCATGATGCTGTTTCTGTGCTGCTTTGCAGTGCAATTGCACAACTGTATCCTTGCTAACGAATCTACACGAAGTAAGCTGTTGTTGGCAAAAAATCAGAGGGCAGCTTTATTTTTGCTGCGACAAAATTTGCGGAATCCGACACGTATATAGGCTAGTTTTGGCTGAACAAACCGGTGCGCAAGAGCATAATAAGCGAATAACTTTGTGTTGATGCTGCAAACAATATTCAACTGCTTTGCTAAGAATGAGTTGAAAAGAATCAACCAATGCACTCTTGCACCTCCGGAGAAAATATCACACACCATTAGAAAGTTAAATTCACAAACATCTGCACAATCAGCAATAGTATCCATCTACTGTGGCATGTGTACTGCGGTATGTGGGCTATACTGAAATGTGAATTAATCCTAAAGAAACAGATATAGTCAACATTTTTTCTATTTTTTATTTTACGCTGCCGGAAGCTTTTGTGTTTTTAAGTGCTTTAAACTTAAGTAGCCTACCATGGTTAACTGATATTTGTAAATTCAAAACAGTAGGCCTACAGCATGTTTGTTTGCCAAAAGGTAACTGTTGTTTGGTATTCAGTTGTGACCTCTTTGGCAAATAATTATCATTAGGTGAAGTGTTTTTCAATTTGCCTAAATTGTACGGTAGTTTTTGCACTGTTTCTTTCCTAGTTAAGACTCAAGTAATTTTTACTTTACTTTCAAATATTTTAAATTGAACATTAGATTCGTAGCCAAAGGATGTAAAGATGAAACTTTAGTGTGCAGGTGTTACCGTATTGTGCCTTACAGTGACTATACAATGCTTACAGGTGTTTCAGATTGTAGACTAAGACATTTCTGTTTCTATATACCTATCCCTGACCTGCTACTAACAGCTTACAGCTCACCTCTCAAGAAAACTGACTAGACTAGGTTATTCTTGCACTCACTAATGCTTGTAATACTAATAGCCTAAGCTTATGATATGCAGCATAGCCCAGGTAACCAATAATTTCATATAGATAGGCTTATGCCAACACTTTTTATGTTTATGCATATCGATATTAGGCTACTAGTAATATGGCCTAAAGTTGTCAGCAAAAAGTGAAAAACTGCAAATTCAAAATAGGCTAATCCCAGAGCTTAATTCCATTGAAAGGATCTTTCCAGAAGGTCTACATTATAACAATTATCAGAGCAAACTCTGAGCCTCTATCACTTTTCGAAGCCTAGATCCTTTCTGTTCTAATGTGAAAGAAATAAAAATTGGGACTACCATTGAAATCAGTAGCCTTGTTCAACAGACCAAGTATATATAGTCCAATGCCTTAGCGGATTGCTTTTATTACCAGAGCAACTCTTCTAAACTTTATGTTTTCCTTGAAAAATTAAACTCACGAAAAAAACGGCAATTTCGCCTTGCCGTCTTAACTTACGCTAACCTGCTCCACTGCACACCAAGTACCTCTACGAAGACACTTTAGCTGACTAAAATAGCCCTTCTGTTGTCCACCAAAAAAACTGAAATCGCTGAAGCGAGCAATCCCGGTGTTCTATATATCCCTGATTCACACCTTGAGTTTTTTTCCTGAAAATTTTGGAGCAGTTAGAGATGAGCAGGGTCAAAGATTTCACTAAGATATTTAAGCTATGGAAGAAAGGTATAAAGAAGTTTGGAATGAGGGTATGATGAGTGATTATTGCTGAATGTTGTACCGTGATGATGCAAATTATGCATACAAACGGAAATCATATGTCAAACATTTTTAAGCTGTCCTCCTTTAAACTGTTATTGATAGCAGTACTTAGAACTTAGTGGTACCCAGATTGAGAGCAAACATTTTTCACATGTGTTGTACTGAAAAACAATTTTGTGGAAGCTTATACTCTGAACAAGACTTTTTAAATATCACCCATGTACAGGCTGTTTAAAGCTGCCAATAAACAGTCTTTTTCAAGAATACAATTAACAAAAAAGAGTTTACCCATTGTCCAATCTTCAGTCTATTGGTAAACAATCACTCCAGTGCATTAAACTTGTTTAATCTTTTTCGGTCGATCTTTTTTCTCAAATTTGTTTAATTAGGTATAACTGCATGCTAAAGTGGATAGTAGCCTATATCAAAACCTAAAAAACAGCCGTGATAATGGCAGAGATATTGTTATTCATGGGGTACCACATGCATGCAATCTCACCCACCATGTCCCTCATATCTCAAAATCCTGATGCGGTGGAAGAAAACTAATGCCAGATTTGAAATTAGCGCCCCAATGTACCCAGAAATGAATGATCTTGTTCTCGTTTAAAAAAAACTATTTTTTTGTTGGCCAGTATTATTAGCTAATGTAAATTGTTATAAAAGCTAATTAAAAATTTTTTGACGGTTAGACCTGTTCTACAAGTAAGTGACATTTACAGGTAAGTGACATCACATTAAAAAACCCTTTAGCAAAGCAAAGTAGCCTATAACTAAAGTTGCCGTGTTTTTGACGTATTTTCCATAATTTTTCACAGATTTATGGTGAAGACCAAACAAAAAAATTCACCTAGGAAATTTCTAACGTGACATATCAAAAATTTGGGGGCCAATGAAGAACTTTGGCCGAAATCGTCAAACGGGCGGGGCAACGCCAAAGCCTCAAACACGGGACGCATGGCAACACTTCTTATATAACAACTCTGCATTAGAGTTGTTCAAAAAAATTTTGTGTAAAAAGTCAGGCTGCAAACGGCTTTTCCCGTTGTATTACCCAAAAAAATAATATTGACCAATTTTTACAAAAAAATTGCGATGTTTGTGGGTTGCATTATTTGATTTTAGTTTATGAAGTCATAAACAAAAGGCGAAAAAACTCTTTTTTGGAAAAAACTGGCTAGTGACAAATCACCAGACGCAGAATGACCTTTTAAGTCGTACTTTGCTGATTGTTTTGGTTTATTAGCATTAGGTAAATTTATTTCAAAATTTTTAATTGATGAGGTCATCATTTTTAGTTAAAATTGCATCTTTGCACGCTGTATTAAATGTTGAATGGAAAATGGTTACCTGCATTAACTAGTTGGCTGCATTCAAAGCAACTTAGGAAAATTTTTGAATCGTACAAAATATTCATGAACAATAGAGAAGTATTGATATAGGGACAAGCCTCCTTGGCAGCTATTTGAGTTAGGGTTTGGGATTGCAATATTTTTCTTAGAAGCTGCATAAATGCGTTGCTTAAACATGGGCTGAATTTTTCCCCTGAGGTTTCAGATTCAAAATGAGAGGAGTCTTTCAAAAAAATTGAGTTCGCGGTATGGCTATCTGTTTTGCTAGATAATGCTTGTGTTATTTTGAGATTTTCATTTTCAACTCTATAACATTTTTTTTTTGTCATTTTTCTCTTGATTAATGATCCAGAGTAGACATTTGCATTTTACAAGCGCTTCTTTGGTCATGCAAAAAAATATATTCTGTTTAGCTTTTTTCGGTTCTTAGACGATCACCAAAAATTTGTTACTCAGCGTTTTTAGCTGCAAAATCAAATATTGTTTGCACACAATCACAAAACTTTTCAAGGATATTTCCGATTTCAACCAAATTTCAGTTACTGCTTCAATTGTTTGTTTTACAACATCATTTGTTGTGGCATTTTGATTTTTTGATAATTTTAGAATTGCTTTGCTCACTATGGGATTTATTGTCGGATCTTTCGAAGCTTTTGGTAGCCTTGAGAAAGGGTGTTTGAAAACAAAAAAAGATTCGAACGGTTTTCGTCTGGGGCATTCTTGACACGGGGCCAGATGAAAACCGTTCGATGCTTTCTTTTTTTTTGACACGTGCAAGACAACAAGAATTCTTGACACGGGCGAGACGAAAAACGTTCAAATCTTTTTTTTTTGTTTTCATACAGCCTTTTTCAAGGCTACCAAAAGTTTCAAAAGATCCGACTATGAATCCGATTGTGATAAAAGATTTTTTTTTTTGCACCACCGAACAGCTGTTTAAATTTTTTTAATTTGAAAAAATAACGCATGACATCACTATTGGTCGGTTAGCAGCTGGAATTAAGATCAGATGGGATTGCCAATCAACCAAATTTCAGTTGTGCTTCTTGTGGTAGTCATTTTTTTTCAGATAAAAACTTCGCAACTGCAAAAATGGCCAAGTTTAAAATTTTATGTATCGCTTGTTTCAAATTGCAACCGTTTTGTGGTCAATGTCGAAGTTTTTTGTTGTTCTATCACGACTCAAAAGTCGAAACCGGTGCCGGTTGTGGTTATATCACGGCACGCAGTAGATTCTTAGATCAAAAATATTCAGCGTAACGAGAAAGAGAGATTTGCCAAACTACTCCCAATCCAATAGTT
This sequence comes from Trididemnum nubilum, assembly GCA_963965965.1. Taxonomy (NCBI): domain Eukaryota; kingdom Metazoa; phylum Chordata; class Ascidiacea; order Aplousobranchia; family Didemnidae; genus Trididemnum; species Trididemnum nubilum. The sequence goes on from OZ014472.1 coordinate 6,508,940, forward strand.
TTTGACTGAATGCACACTTCCACTTAAATTACACTAAAATTTTGTGGTAAATGTTTCATATGAAATGAAATCAAGTCTTTCGTCAAACTCACTGCATTTTTCCAAAACGTACAATGAGTTAGCGGGCCCCATTGCCGCGCCATTGTGCCCGAGCAGCACAATTCCTTTCAGAGAAACGTTGCAGCGGTGGCAAGCCATTGGCAACACTGGGTCCTATTTGACCGGCTCGAGATTTGAAGCTCAGACCTCCTTATCCAGAGACGAACGCATTAGCGCTTGACCAACGGGGCGGTGTGACAAATGTATGATTAAAAAATGAATGAAAAAAATGGCAAAAACAAAGTAAGGTCTAGCAATAGGTCCTCCTCAGCCAAGATGGCCGTACGGTACGATACGTAGGTCAATCAAAGCTCTAAACGTATCGTACTCAAGAGTACGTACATGAAAAACTTGCTAAGGTTTTTCTGAAGTTCTCGTGTTCTGCTCTTAAAAAAAAAGGTTTAAGTGCATACATTTTTTAAAACAGAATTTATGAAAATCTGTTTTGCCAAGTTTCGAGCTTTTCAACTCATGTGCCTTTTGGCTCTAAATCTTGGCCCTAATTCTTGGGTAAGGAAGGGGAGGAGAACAAACAATTAGAACCCAAAAGTCAGAACATGTGTCATAAACAACTTACAGACGCGTAACAATGCATCCTACTAACACAAGTGCAGAGCGTAGCGTCGTCAACGAGTTGGAAAATATGTCGCTACGTACCGTACATGCATGGTACGGTACGTTTAGAGCGCACATTCAAACAGCGTACAAAATTACCGTACCAGTACCTTCACAAAAAGCTCGTACAGTACCGTACTTTTAAGCAAAAATTGAGGCGTACCGTACTGTACTTACGTTCCGTTCCGTAATCCCATGCTTGCCGCACAGTCAGTCACAAAATTCCAAAGAAAAGTTTTCAACGGCAACGAAAAAAACAAAAAAGGGGATCGCAAAACACATTTTACCCAAGTTACAGCAGCTTAAATTCCCAACACATTTGACTGATAGCACTTGTCACAAAATCGTCATTACTCGTTTAAAAGCTGGTGGCAGGGTACGATGCTGGTAGATCACCCTTTTTTAGCATCCTAAAGACGCGCAATAAGAACAAACAATCCACATCTGGCGACCCAACAAAGCTCAAAGAAACAAAGCAACATTAGACGGTCTAACTCTTATAAAAAAAAAAAATGTAAAGTTTCACATGCATAATTTGATTTTAGTTCTGATTAGGCAATGTCAAACATTTCTATAGATAAGTTGCAGTACTGCGTCAGCCAATAATTAAACATAAAAGGCACGAACACTGCCAGACGTTTTGTTATCTAAGCCTATTGAGCCCATAGCAAATTATTTTTACGATTTTAACACTGTTATACCTACAGCTAATGATTCATAAATAGCTTCACTGTAATTTTGATGAGAAAAATTGTAGTACATTTTGCGCCTAGCAGTTGTTACGAGTATTGGCATAACCGGTATTTACGAATGGCATTCAAAATGTAGCCTATATGTTTAATATTTAACGTAATTTAAAATCAGTTTAGTCATAATTTCAAATGAAATAATTTTACCCTGTCTTGCAAATTGTAACCATCAAATACTTTTTGCTTTTTTTTAATCTTTAGCTCCTCTATCTTTTGCATAAAATTTCAGCCATTTAGCTCGTTCAGTTTTCAAAATACTTGAGGTTGAAAAAACGTTTGCCGCAAAAAGGAAACCCACAGGTATTGCAAACATAACAATAGAAATGATTAAAAACCTAACAATAGAAAAGATCACTATAAAAAAATCTTTATTTTTGTTTTGCATATACCTATTAATGAGTCATATTAATATAGCAATTGCGCATAAAAACCTGATTTTCCCAAATCAAGAATTTATAGCCACGTGGGGTTGTTTTTTTGCAACGCAGTTTGTGATTGCTTTGAACTCTTTGATAAGGTTAATGAAGACGATCGGCTTTACTTAGCGTAGAGATACAGTAATTGTTGTTTCGCAAAGCCAGATAGTTAAAAAATGCATTATTCATAATATTCAAAATTAAGCAGTAATTATGTTGCAAAATGCATAAAGTGCTGATTATTACGATCTGATAGCATCTATGCCCGTTAGTTGCAAATTAATAAAATATAGTTTTAAGCCTAAAGCGATTTCGTTTTGGTGCAATTACTTGTTTTGGCTGAATCCTTTTTTCTCTGTTTTTTGCACAGTCGAACAAACAGCACAAAATTAGTTGCTTGCTTTGGACGATTTCTATCAAGAAGCTGCAAATGTGTGCAAAAGTTCGACAAAAAAGATAAAAAAGTTATTTTACAGTCTGCTGATTATAATTATAGCATTTAACGCGTATTTTTTTTCTGACAGTTTTCATGCAAAAGCTTAAAATGATTTACACGATAATGTAAATTTTGTGTTTCCCGTTATAAATTTGAATAATTTAGCCAATTAAAGACCATATTTCAAAAAGTTTCTTCAGGTTCTGTTTGACAATAAGCGTTTTGCAACAGCGTTGTTGTCATATAAAGAACAAGCTCAGAATTGTAAAGTAAGCAGCTTTTTGTGATAAGATAATATGCCCAACTTTCGAAAATTTTTTCAGGATGACAGGTCTTTAACCCATCTGTCGATTGGTAAAGGGATAAATTCTTAAAAAGAAATTGTAAAGTAAGCAAATTAACCTACCATGAGCATAGGAATTTGTGGCTAAGGTATCATGAACGACATGAACGTGTAGTATTGTACAGTATACACAGTAAATTTTGTACAATATCGAATAGCTTATGAAGAGGTTTATTTATTTTTCAACGTCTTTTCTGAAAGTTGATTTTCTGTCACAACACTAACAAAATGGCAGACTTGGAATTAGGAAACCTGCTTTGGAAGTGCAGTGCAATATCTTGAATACGGTCAAACATAAAAAAATTTAAGGCTTGTAAGGATACATATTAGTTTTTTCTCCAGATTGTGGTTAATTGGTTATTGCCTGCGATCTACCACACTGGGCGAAATGTCATGAGCGTATACGAGCCTAACTTTGGGTTGTTTCAACCAACTGCGGGGTCTTGCTCGCTCGTAAAGCGGTAGGCCGGAACAAACAAATTTAAGTTAAAAAAAAACTAAAAATACACTGTTATGCTCAAAAATTTGCACTCATTAACGTAGATTTAGCTAAAATGGAAAAAACGACTTAGTTCAAATACCCAATGGTCTGTATTCGTAATAACATTGCTTTTCTACAGTAGCAAAAGCAGGATTTTCGAAAGGGAAGGAGCAGGATTTTGAAAATAAAGAGGACCAAAAGAAAAATTTCTCTACTTAGAATCAGTCCGTTTTCCCGCCCAAAATTAAGTGAAGACCAAAATAAAAAAAAAAGAAAAAGTTCTTCACTCAAATGTAGTCCCATTTAGTCCGGTTTTTGGCCAAAAAAAAGTCTTCACCCAGATGCTGTCCGTTTGGGTGCTCAAACTTTCTGCCCAAGTTACAAAGGGGGGGCCATGCCGCACTTTTGCATACAATTCTATGCAAATTATACTATTTTGGCTACCCAAAGGGGGCCATGGCACCATGCTCCCCCTAACTATGCCCCTGCTTTCCTATGGGTTCGGGCAAAAACATTAAGTTTTTTCTTCGGTATCGCCTAGTTATGATGTCATAATTTACCACACAAACTTAACTGGGCCGAAAGAGTAACAAAAACTTTTTGTTTCTTTTTTATCTACTCAACAAAAAATTGGTTATTTCAATAAAAAATAATTTCAACTTTCAACGTTTTAGAAAGTCTGTAAAATTTAAAGTAAACTGAGAATTTAAACATAGTCTGTGGTGAGAGGTGTCGTAAAGTTCTTCATGGAAAATTTTACCGTTGTTTCCGAAAACTCCACTTTGTGAGTATAATCTTGAATAAAAATTCTCTGCTGATTAAATTTCTTTCTACATTATTTTGGCGAGATTTCTTTCCTATGACATCATGAACGTTCAGCTTTTAAAGTTTTTTTTCTGTGTAGTATGGCCTGCATTTTTCTGTTTTTTTATGGGTTGAATCAAGCGCTGTTTTATCGAATTATGTGCACCAATGCAGAGCACCTTATTGGCTTCTGTTTGTAAGTTTCTTGTCAGGCTGAGTAACTACGTTAGATAGACTGCGTAGCCCAATGAAAAATAAGCGTAAAAAACGTATTTACCAGAGACGAAAAATGCATTGCCAATTCCAGAATTAAACTCGTAAATGTAGCAACTTTTTCATCAGTAGCACTACACTCTATCCACAGCGCTGTTGCCGCTACGGTGGTATGATAGCAAAGTATTTTTTGCTATGCGCGAACATATTTTTTGCAATCATGTTTATCGTAAAGAGTAAGATACAAAACTTGGCTTTGATTTTGAGGATCAAAGTAACAACGGCAACTTCGCTTTGGTACCAACAATGAGCAAATGAAGAAAATTTCGACACGTTTGGTCAATATTTTATCGCAGGCTGACTCCAGATTCACTTTAGACTTTTCAATTCTACAAGGCACCGCATTTCTTAAAGCTGAAACAACTTCAAAAAGTGATAATAACAGTAAAAATTGTCTCTCTAAATGGTCAGTTGTTACTCGTCATTGCCTCATTTTACTACCGACTGCAGGTTTGTGTCCGGGTAATAATGGCAAGCAATTAAAGCCGTTCCACGTGGGTGTTGGATTTTAGCTAGGGTGGGTTTTGTTACCTCTCTTTTTTATAGTTTACATGAATTGAATCGACAAATGAAGCCAAGCTAATGAGTGTGCCGCAATCGGAAATTGCAAAATCATTTTGTCTGCTTTTCGCTAATGATTTGGTTCTGCTTTCTTTCACAGAATTTCGCCGCTACAGTGCACCGTAAGTAGCAGTTTTGCAGATGCATGCGACATCGTCAAAATGAAAATACGCACGACCAAAACTAAGATACTTCACGTTTCAAGAAACCCTGATCAGTGCTTGTTGCAAGTGAATCGACCGACACTGAAGCTGGAGAAAAAGTTCAAAGATTTTGGGGAAGCATTCACGAGTGACAGAAAACAAAACGACGGACTAGATACCGAATTGACAAGGCTAGTGCAGTAATGCGAGATTTTCACTATTTGTTTGTCATGACACCAGAATCATCGAAAATGCAAAGCTCTCAGTTTTCAAAACACTTTTTCGAGCCGCTACTTCTCCCAATTGAAAGATCTCAGCTTAGATGGTTTGGCCATGTAGAAGAATGCATCAGAAAAGACTTTCCCATAAAGCTTTACTTGCCAAAGCAAATGGAAAATCGACCATGCACTTGGACGATGTAGAACTAGCTGTACCAATTACATTGAGGATATTGGATAGAATTGCTTGGAAATTCATCCAAGCGAAATGATCATGCAAGCGAATGGACTGACTCTGAAGCAGGTTGAGAAGTTCGAGTATCTTGGGGTTGCATTCATGAGTGACAGAGGGCAAGACGAAGAACTGAATACCCCAATTGGCAAGGCTATTGCGGTAATGCGAGCTTTGCACGACTCGTTTGTAACAAAACGAGCTTTGCGAAAAAGGCAAAGCTCTCAATTTTCATAAAAGTTTTTCTCATTCTCACCTTTGGTCATGAATCTTGGATAATGACCGAAAAGTGCGATCACAAGTGTAGGCTCCCGAAAGGATGTTTTCACGAAGAATCGAAGGAGTTTCACTATTTAAGAAAGTGCTTAGCCCTGAGATTCGAAAATTTCTAAATATCGAGCTGTTGCTTCTCTGAATTGAAAGATCTCAGTTTAGATGGTTTGGCCATCTAAGCAGAATACCTCTCGAAAGACTCATGTAAGCAGAATACCTTTACTTGCCAAATAAATGGGAAAAACCTTTTGGACGACTTAGAACTAAATGGACCAATTACATTGAAGATCTTGGATGAAATCGCTAGGAACTTCACTCAAGCAAAATGATGGATGTGATGGAAGACCGTGAAATGTGGCGGCTTATTCTCAGGTTGCTGCCCCCACAACTCTCATGGAAACCCGAGCAAGGAAGAGAAGGATATATATTGTTTGAATGACCCTACATCGGGATTTTTGAAGTGGTTGTTCAAATTTACACCTAAGCTTGTATCTACGCATTTAGGTGATTGAAACCTGATATACCCTATGATATGTATGAGATTAAACTTTTTATATACAAAGTAAATTTGACTTTGATGTTTGATTTTTTTGCAGTCAATTCGTAAAGCCGTTCGAAGACTACCAAGTGCTGATCTCAGCAGTTTTCTTATTTCTTTTCTCCGTTATTGGACTGGCTGGGAATGGTCTTACAATTGTTGCAGTGACAACGTCGCGAAAGCTCAAGTAAGATGTGTTTTTTTTTATTGCTCTTTTCATGTTAATCTTTGTATCAAATCCTTTAAAAAAATTAAGTGCTAGAAAACGAAAGATCAAGCAGACAAACAAGCACTGCGTGTCACAAAACGAAATCCACAAAAGTGTATTTGTTTTCTTTGTTGCACTTTTTGTTCTCGTTATGGGTTCTTCGTTGATTTTCATACAGTACATAGGTATATTTTTTTAACGAACTAAAAGTGTGTGGCAAGATATGTACGCTACAGCTGTTTCAAAATTTTTTCTCAGTGTTTTCTAAAAACGCATCTTGTGAAGCAATTATCATTCTGCTACATATAAATTTCAAAATCACAGCCAAATTAAAATCTACTATTTTTGACAGTTCAACTTTTTGTCATTTTTTCACATAAAAAAAGTTCGCTTTTTTTTCAGAATTGTCACCAACAAGGATCAAAAGCATCAAGAATAATTTCAGATTATTTTTTTCAGTTCGACATGGTACGACTTGATTGTGAGTCTAAGCTTCTCTGATTTGTTCTCAGCATTGAATAGTCCGTTTTCATTTTATATGTATACCTGGGGTTATGAGAAATGGAATCTACCATCTTTCTTCTGCAAGGTTGTATTAAATTTTTGTTTGAAGGCTTTGTTGATTAAGTTTACTCTCAAATTTGGTATACTGTATGTCAAATGAACATGGTTCAAAATTTTGAATTCGTATGACGTTATGATCCTAATTGGATTGATTGATTTATTCATATTTGTGTTTTGCTTACAAGGAAGCGACAGTGAAATTTTGAATTTGGACGAATCGTCCACCAGCTTAAGATTTACTCAATTCCAAGTTTTCCGATTATTTTTTCACTTCTTTCCACGTAAGTTTAATACTTGTTCAAAGCCACCAAGCAGAGATAATCTTTGTAAAGCGTCTTAATCAAGGACCCAACAACATAACCAGGGTACGGGCTAAGACGAGATTAAGCATTCAGGATTGTCGTAAGAACAATGCATTTCCCTCTCAGTCAAGCTACCGACAATTTATCAGAATTACACCAAGTTTTCCAACAATTACAAATTTTTTAACATTAAGTTTTACTGTTGTGTGATTGTCTTAGGTTTGATGTAAATTCGTGCGTTTTCCAAAGTTTTGAGGTTTGAATTACACGATCAATTTATGTTCTGCAAGATTGTTTGCAGCAGTGTTGATGCAATATTTTTTTGTGTGTAAATGGCCTTGGGAGAATATTATGCAACGATTGCAGAAACATTGCACAAGCGTTATGTTGCTTCGTAAAAATGCCTTTTGGCAAAATATCAAAAAACTTTACTCAATTTTGAAATAACTCCGGTCGCTTTTTAGTTTTCTGTCATTGTTAAACGTTTCATATGTACCTCACAATGGTTTTAATAGTTACCATACTAATACAGATCATGTTTGGTGTTGGATTGTTTCAGCGTTATTGTTACATAACAAATCTCGTACAGACTGTACCAATTGCTTACTTGAACACAGACGAGACTAAGGACCGTATTCTTAGAGAGAGCTAGCTTGAGCAGCTGCCTAAGCATCAACTTCAAGCATCTGCTTGGGACTTACTCAAGTCCCAGCTAAAAATGGTATTCTAAGAGCAAACTTGGCGAGAACTTCAGCTCGACCAAATTTCGAGTACAACTTGAATTACGCAATCATCATGTGATTTATTTCAACCACCTGATTGGCCGTTTTTTTGAAAAATGTTTTGCAGTAAAAGGAAAATAAAAAATGCATTTAGTTTGCAAGGTTGTGCGGCAACGCGCTCTTTAGCAACTCGATACTATAGGTAGGCTAGCCTACTAACTGTTCTTCCGGTAAAAGGCACACGATTAGCATAACGCTAATTTATTACCTTGACGTTTCGCTCAGCTGAAAACGCCGAGCATCTTCAGAAGTTGAGTTTCCATCCATACTAGGTTACTATAATAATATGTTTTAAATTCAATCCTTGGCATTTGAGGTTAATTTCAGTGTCACCACCCTTAATTTTATTTTTCCGGATTTGACCCACTTTATAATAGAAATTCAAGTTCAGAGAGCACGAAGTATAGTCATATACCAATGCGCAGTTTAGTTTTTAGTCAAAACAGGAAGTTCTGAAGTTTACTTTAAATCTCGCCTAAGCTTATTCTTTTTTTCCGCTGCAGCTTTTTTCGCATCTATTCCGTCTTCCCCCTGAAACCCTCGTTTTGCACTCCCCGCAAGTGCCAGTAGTACTTATAATTAGCCTTTTTCCTTCGCACTTTTCTCCAATTTTTTTCTCTTGTACTATAGCCTAATTGCTGACCCTGAAATTGCTTCTAATCACTTTTTTGCGACTACAATGGCTGTTTCAGCTCTACAATGCACCAGTGACTTCCTTTTGCTACTATTATTTCAGTCACATTTATTTTGAGTTATACTCTGCATAGTTTGCAAATTCAAGTATTTTCAGATTTTTTGTTGTATATTGCTATGTTTTAACCCCCTAATGAGCCGATTTAGGGGAAACAGGCTGTTGGGGTTATAATAAAATAGAATGATAACAACTTTGTGGTCTGCTGCATAAAATTATAATTAAGCATGCTCTGGTTTATCCATCGAACACTTTACTGAGCTTACCGACCTAATATCAAACATAAATATTTTTGTATTAAATCATTTTAAATTTAGCAATTTTATGAGCGCAATGTGCAATGCCTATTTAAATATATATCATTAAACTTATACATTTTAATTCGGTTTAATGTTCCTAATGTCTTCGCCAACAAGAAAGTTGCAAGAAATCGAGAATATCAACATAATCAACGATCGTCGATATAACAGCACTTAATTAAAATTTGGTTTTACAACAGCGCCATATGACGTAACCGTCCTGCGCGCCTTGTGTGTGCTGGGGAGAGGGCGATGATGTAAATTATAGTAAGGAACAATGGTACAAAAAAGTTTGAGAACCACTGGTCTACTATATCTACAGGGTAGGCCAAAAGTTCACATCATAGCTATTTCAGTATAACCTGCGATACTTTTTTGGGATTAATTAATCAAAATTATTGTGGATTTTTTTATTACCGTATAATTTATTTCACAACATATGAAGTCAGGCAGAAGCCTAATGAACATTACGTCCCTAAATCACACAAAATTATTGTAAATATCCTATTTAGATTGTGCAAGTCTTTATTGGGACAAATTTGTTCATCATAGTGAAAACATTTTGTTAATACACTGCACAATATCTTTCAGTACCGTACAACAATGTTTATTGCATATGTAGTGCGTTATTTGTGGCTCAATCTTTAGAAGTTAGCAATAGAGACGTACGTTTAGTAATCATAGGACGCATTTTTGGGAAATTTATATCTCCGATTGCTTTTTTCATGATTTACTTTTAATAGAGTAAAGATCTATGCCAGCATGCCGTAGGCGTTGCCAGGATTTTGATTGGGAGGGGCCTAAATCCCATGTAATAACGTCATCAGAAATTTTCAAAAAAACTTTTTGTAAAGCAAAGATATCGTAGAATGAAGATCAAACCCTTGACCTGATTTAGCACTTCAGCAGGATTTTGCCATAGCGAGATGGCTTTAAACTAATAGTTAAAAAGTGAAATTGTCTAAATTTGAGTGACGCAGCGGGTATACTTATATAACACAAACGTATTAAAGAAGGGGGTCTGGAGACGAGGCTACCAGCGGCTGGGCAACTTTTTGTAACTTTTTGGAAAAAATAGCTATTTTAATGCCATTAGATCACTTTTCGCACGTGTTCAGAACCATTTTAAAGTACTATATTTTTGATTTAAAAGCCAATTGAAAAAATTATGTCGTTCAATCCTCCTTTTACGTGCGATTTAAGTCCAAAACACGTATAAAATCTTGGTGTTAAATTTTGGTGTTAAATTTTGTGATTTGGCCCAGGTTTCGGGAAGTAAGGTGCATTGCCTTCTGCACTATTTTAGCATTAAACAATAATCCACACAAAGATTTTGCTTAGAGATTTTTGTTTTGTCTTGGAAATAACCAGTTATAAAAGTACATGTACGGCCAGGGGCCCCAGGCCCCATTACTTCAAATTCAACAATTTATTCAATGAGCACTTCTACTCGCATTTTTTTTTCAAAAGTATTTTGTCGCGTAAAAACTGGCGAGGTGGAGGTGAGTTGTTATTGAAAAATGGTACAATAGATGGGTATGCCGACAAACTATGTTATTGCCCGCCGGATTTACATTGCGCAGGGCCCCTGAAACTTTGGGAATTTTTGCAACATCTTCATTATAGATGAAAACCAAAATGAAGTCTTACCATGTGAGCGCGGGGCCCTTGGTATTGTGCCATGTGATAAATCCGGCCCTGGTTATTGCATAGACAAAAGGTAGATGAGGTCTTGAGATAGCAACTTTTAGGACAAAAACGCTTAATTTCACCTGGGCTATACATTTAAATTGGTTGACAAAATTGAATTGAGGGGGCCCGGGCCCCCTGGTTGTCAATATTATGGTTAATTACTGTTGTGCGCGTGTACTGTGGCACGCGACAATGCTAAAAGAAACTGAAGAAACATTAGGCTTTTTGTCACGTTTTGTCATTGGTCGCATTTCATTTGGGTGGGTCTGGGGATCTGGGCTGGCTACCTATATGCAGTACGCGGTGAAGATCAGACACCAAACAATGAACGTGAAACTGAAACCCTTGAAACTTGAAACTGTTGAACTTAAAACTTCGCTATGACTGGATTTAATACGTACGCGCACACGTACAAAAAAGGCAAATAGAAAATTGTGCAAATAGAAAATTAAATGGCAAATAGAAAAAGGACACGTAGAAAAAATGCGTGGTACAGTTGCAGTGGTGGTCTGAAATCTGACGCAAAAATTGCCAGCCGAAAAAGAAGGAAAAACAATTAACTTAACTGAATTGAACAATTTCTTGCAGAAAAGTCAACTTTTCTGACCAATTTGAGGTTTAAATTTGAAATTGCAGTGCTTTGTACTTTTCTGAATCAAAATACTATTTGAGTAATCTACTCAAGCAAAAGTATTTTGTTACTTTGCACCACTAAGTTTAAGTTCATCTTAAGTCAATGCTTATTAAATTCTTCGGTTCTGTAACCCTTATTGAAGAGTTCCCCATTTCATCCTCTCCTGATGAAGATACGTTTATTGATTATTTCAAACAATTTCAAAAAGCTGGTAGTATTAGATAATAGCTCAAATTTTAGATTAGCTTAGATAGATTTTAGATAGTAGCGATAATAATAGCGAAATTTTTAGATTAGCTTTGTGCAAATTGCTGCTTTAAAACATCATCTTTTTTCAAAAAGCGTGTTGACGTTATTACTAACATAAACTTACCAGTTTGCATCTCTTGGGTTTACCCCTTTATACTGGTTCACCCTCGCAAAAATTTAATTCTCCGTGGTTGAACCATTCATACTTTGAAGAAACGCTGCCTTAAACTAATCTTTTGGCATAATACGAGTCAGATGTAAACAAAAAACACATTAACATAAGTCACATATGTCATTAATGGATTGTTGTTTAACCTGATTGATTAAAGGTAAGGTACGCAAAGAAACGTACCTGTACGTAGGTACGGTACGCTTCAAAAACTGAAGTAAAATACCGCACGCTGGTACCGATGGGTTAATGGTGCGAGGTACTTAGTACGCAAATTCTGAACGTACTGTACCGTACTGCCGTCCTTGTAGCTCTTGTTGTTTGTTTTGCAATAACCGGTGTATTTGTGCAAACATGAGCTTCCATCCGCCATCCAGACCCACATTTCCGGAGCTACGTCTCTTGGGTGAAAAATCTTCGACATTATAAAGATGATACCGTTTTGCTTCTTCAACCAATTCTAACTCTTTTTCTGTGAGGGTGAGGATAATTTAAATTGCCCAACTGCAGTTGGTGATGGTTCATGGCCAAGATTGTGCGACATTATCTCGAATTCGCTGCTTCCTTTCGCCTCTCCAAACGTTTAGCGGGTCATATTCGTGAAGCTCAGTAGCGTAGACAAGAATGGGCATTGTACCATGCCCCCCGTTTTGGTCTTGGCCACTACAAAAATAGCAAAGAAACGTTAAAATCAGCGTTTTTAGATTAAATAGAACATCACATTAAAAAACTTATAGAATATCTAAAGTTTCTTGGCCGCTGGAAATCGAACCGAGTTTTTGCTACATCAAGTTTTTCAATTATTTTCGGCTAACTGAATAGCAGAGTTTTTCCAGACAACCTGGGCAATTGATTTCTTTACGTCTTACGTCACTATTTTGCATATCTTGTGGTTCGCTTTGTTGCGGTACATCTCTATTATCTGGCCGGTGAGTTTCAAAAGCTTTACAGCAAAATATGCAAAGGTAAGACACGTTTTTGATTTATGATGTCACATCCCTTTATAAAACCAAACGACAAAACAGCCTGATGGGGCATGATTTTGCTTGTGTTTTGTTGCTTTCAATAATTAAGAAAGTTAATACAGGTATGCTGTTAATTACATCTCATATCAAAATATACTACAATTAGGTTGCTTGGAGCCGAGCAGTTTACCATTGTGGCGTACAAGTCGAGCAAAGTCATGCCAACAGAGCCGAAAATGGTGCTGCGCGTTTGAGTGGTTTGACCATAATAAACTAGAAACAGACACGCGGAGAAAAAGAGAAGAGCGTTGAAGAAAAATGTTTGCTCTAGTTGCGAAGGTTTTTTGTGCTCACGCGTATTCGACTGATTTGATTGGACATATTCGTAAAACGAGTGAACCGTGAAGAAAAAAACTTTCGCTGATTGAACGAATCGGGATATTCCAGAACAAATTAACCGTAAATAAAAAGATAAAACTGTCAGTTTCTTGTCTAATAATCATAGATGGGCAAAAGTCCGTTCATCGCTAATAACGAAGCTAACTTTTTCATTAACTCGCTTATCCGTTAAAAAGTTTTTAAATGTTAAAGGACTAAATTAACTTCCGTTAAGTTCTGTTAACGTCGTTCAAGTTTTTTATTTTTATCGTTAATATCTTGCACCATTTATTTATCGTCCCGGTACAAACCAATTTGCACTGGTAACACTTGTTGCGTATTAGCACGAGTTTCACAGAAAAAGCGAAGAAAGGAGCTCTTTTTTGTGGCAAATTATAAGCTGCAGCCTCATAGTTCTACTAATTATGGCTGTTCGACGAAATTTCCAAAGATTTTCCAATCACAGCTTTGTAAGTGCATTTGAACCTATTTTTATTTTGAATTAGGTAGACTTAAAAATGAACTTCCAAAGTACAAAAAGACCACCATAGCTATCAATATTTCCTAACAATCTGCTCAACAACGTTAATACGTGTTCTAGAAGCGAGTGAATAAAAAGAAATGTAAATTACACGCAAAATATTGACGAATTAACGGACTTTATTACCTTTCGTTAAAGCTGAAAATAACGGAATAACGTTAACGGAGGAGTGAAGTTTGTTAGCGGACTAGTGGTTAACAAAGCTAACGTTTCGCATTAACTTGCCCACCTATGGATGTAAGGATGTAACTTGCCCACCTATGGATGTAAGGATGTAACTTGCCCACTTATGCTAATAATGAATAGTCCATGTTTAGGCAGACGTAAAGTGAATAGTTTATGCGCATGTACGAATAGGCTTGATTCCAAAATGAATACACCGGCTTTGTCTACTGTCTGCCAACTAATACTTTTTTTTAGCCACTCCAACATCATTTAGCCACTGCTTAACAGTTCTGTATTTAGACTTCAATTGTGACAATTTGGATTTTTTCTTTTGCTGTGGGATTTGTTCCGTATTTTGTCGGCTTTGGTACCATCGACAAAGATCGTTTTATTCTTGTTAGTTCTTCACAATGGCCTCACTGCACCATCCTACCTGAAAGGTACTAGAATTTGCTTTTCATAAGAAATAGATTGAACTGCGAAAGTGCAATCTGATTCCAACTACGCTATATAGTCGTAATCAAGTTAAATCATTGATTGTAGTCGCTGTAATATACCCGAGGCATGTAACAAGTTGGCAGGGTCCATCTCCGCGTCATTGCACCAGGACAGCTTCGTTCGAAGAAATCTTGCAGCGGGGGCGAGCCGTTGGCAAAACTGTGCCTGATTTTACCAACCAAAGGTTTGAACCTCATACCTTTCGCTCAAGAGACGAACGCGTTACTGCTCGACCAATTGAACGATGCTGTATCGTCGTGAGGGACAAAATATTAAAAATTTGCTTGACGTTTTGATTCCATTATCCGGCATTTTGCGTCCTCTACAAAACAAGCCAAAAAGTACCAGCGGTGTGGTTTTAAATTTGAATTAGAGTTTTTTGGTCTGTTTTGCGTCACATTGCATCATTCCATGATTTCCATTTTATTCTTTACAAAAAGGTAAATTTTTAAAAATTAATTTCTATAAATTTTATTTTACTTTCTTTTAAAACAGACAAAGCCTCACAACATTTATTTTTCCTACAAACTTAGCTCCTAGAAAGCGTTCTTGTGTTCCACGCACTTCTCCTCCTTTTTTACTGGCCAAGTTGCTCTAAAAATGACGTTATATTAGCGCATGCAGAATAAAAAACGTAAGCAAAAGCTAGCAACCTTCGCAAGTGGTCGCTTACATCACTTGTTCAAAGTACGTCGAACCATTCAAAAACAACTTTTGTAAGTGAAGTTAAGCAACCACTCGTGAAGTTTGCGACTTGTTGAAACCTTTCGCAAGTTGCCGATTACGTTGAATTTAGGTTCCCACGCGCTCAGTTTAAGTGCAGCTTCTACTTTGAATACGCTTTTGCCTGCGTCTGGTATTTTCGCAGCAATGTAATCGGCTTGTGGGTGGCGCAAATTTTGAAAGTTTTTTTAATCTACGCTAATACTTTTGCTTTCTTTGAGTTAAAACAAAGCGCGCCTAATGATTGGAATTTTTCGTTTTATTTTGGCAACCATTTTGTTTTTAGATTACGCAAATAAATTGCCACTGCAAATAGCTGCGAAATATCTATTTTATTATTACTAACGTAATTGTGATGTTTTGACGTTTCGCGGCGAGAGATTCTAATGATTTGATTGTTTGTGTTCTTTATGGCTTAAAGGCCATACCAGCGCGAAAGTCTATACCGCCGTTCTGACGCTCTATAATGGCGGTGGTGGTGGTGGTACTACCCGACCCCTTCCGAGGGATGGGGGCGCGGAAGAACTCCGCGGAGACCCAACAGTCGGGACACACCCCAAGGTCTGGACCATAGGTCAAGAATAGAGAGAGAGGAGCCAAAGATAGATTTACGAAAGGTTTCAGAGGCAGGACAGTTGAGGAGGAGATGATTGAGGTCCTGTAGAGGGTGTCCACTGGCACGACAAGCAAAATTCACCTTCCAACTGATCCTGTGAAGATATGAGGATAAAAGAAGACTGTGGCCATGGCAGCGAAGACAGAAAGCTCACAGCAAAGAGGGCGAGAAAGAAGCAGTTCCTCCAAAGAGACTTCCGGGACTTGGAAGTTCAGATGGGAGTTGGAGATGTGATCTCTCCAGTTGCGGTGCTGGAAATAACGGGCTTTGGCAACGACTGGGGGAGAGGGCATGGGATCGCGTCAGTGGGCAGGGAGGCACCAACTTTGCCAAGTAAATCCGCTTTTTCATTACCGGTGAGACCTGCGTGACCGGGGATCCATTGAAAGCTCAAGGTGGAGTTGTTGGAGAGAGAGGAGGCGAGGAACCAAACATTCCAGAGGGACTCAGGCAGGAGATAAGAGGGGGCTGATGAAAGGATAGAGAGGGCTGATTGAGAGTGAGTTAGGAAAAGGACTAACTGGAATTTGCAGGTCATCAAGTGGCTAGTACACCAAACGAGACCTTGCTTGAGGGCAAAGGTTTCAGCGGTGAAGCTGGAGGCAATTGGACCAGAGAAAAAAGCCAGGGAATTGGATGTGTTGCTTTTGAAGCATGTGACATACACTCCATCACCACCGGGACCAAAAAGAGAGGGGACAGATCTGTCAGTCCATACTTGGATATCAGAAGGGGGGAGGGAGGATAATCTGCTTGAAGTAGACTGGAGTCGGGCTGTACTGTTGCCTGTGCACTCGGGAAGGAAGGGGGAAACAGTAAAGTGGGTTGCAGTCTATGGGGGGAAAGGGGGGCGCATGATCAGAGTCTCACGTGGGGATTGGAGTGGTTGTGTGGCCGAAGAACAGAATGATCTCCAGCAGGGTTTTTTGCTTAGTCGACCGGGAACATTTCTTGTTGCTAGAGCATAAAGACAGGAGAAGACTGGGGGGAGACGCAGAGCACGTTCGAAGGAGGAAAGGGCCTGATGTTCTAAAGTTAGCTTTAGAGGAGGGAGTTGGGTCTCAAGAAGGAGTAGGGAGGAGGGAGTAGAAGAGAACTTAAATTGAACTAAAATTCTTTCGAAGAAATGTTCTATAGTCATTCAATAATTGCCGCTCTCGAGGCCCCTTTCTAGGCTTCTGCGTTGGTAGTCTTTTACGAAAGAAAGCAGGCAAACGATTAAAATATGTCTAGTTTAGTCAGCCTTTGACCAGAAACTCAAGAAGGGATGAATATCGGAATATACTGTGCCCCCTTTTTCCACTGTTTTTATATACGTTATTGGCAAATGTAATTATTACGGTTCAGTACATCTTTTCTGCACCAAGTGCTTGGCCAAGAGACAGAGAAGACAATTTTTCGTCTTCGAGGCAAGCTTCCACCTGCTGTCTTTCTATTACACAGGGTGGAGACCTTACACTCTTCCAATTCAGTGCTGATTGTCAAGCAGGAAAGCTGTCAAATCCAATTTTTAGTTTTGGTTTGGCCCAACCGGTAATCAAACCCCTAACTACCGCTTTGTTTGTTTTGTGTTTCAAAAAAACAATCATGCTTCTGATCAAAATTGAATCAAACGATTAATTTTTGTTAATGTTGTAGAAACTGCTTTTTTGAAATCAAATCAAATCAAATCTTTTATCATACTCGCTGGAATACGCCGCAGCAAGTAACAAGTCGGCGGGGTTCATCTCCATGTCATTGGCCCGGGCAACACAGCTTCTTTCGAAGAAATGTCGCAGCGGTGGCAAGCCGTTGGCAACACTGCGTCCAATTTAACCAGCCCAAGACTTGAATCTCAGACCTCCCGCTCAGACGCGAACGCATTACTGCTCGACCAACTTTCGATTTTTGCATTGCTTTTCAGCGCCCTCTGGTTCATTTGGTACGTTCCGTTAATTTTCATCTTTATCTACTTCATTCCTTTTGTATTGATTCTGGTTTTCTCCGGAGCTATTACAATGAAGATAATGATGATGCAAAAACAGAGAAAGGCAAAACGAGGTTGACAATTTATGTTTTTGATGACGCTTAACCTTACAGTAATTAGCGTATTCTGCAGAGGTGGTCACAAATAACATTATATCGAAAACGCGCGCAACAAAGCGCAACGATCTTTTTAACCAGTAAAAGCACAGCGCAAAATGCGCAATTGAATTTTTTTTAATTTCTGAAGCGCAGCGCAACTTCCGCAATGAACTTTTTGATTCAGTTGAAGCGAATTGCAATTCTGCAATTGCGGAAAGAAACAGCTTTTTTGTACCAAGTTAAAGCGCAATCTAACATCCGCAAATGAACTTTTACAACACAAAGCAAATACCTCATTTTGTTTCGATTTTAGGCAAAAGAGAGTAAATTATTTGCTGAAGAAGACTGACATTATCAAAATTACGATCGAAATGGAAAAAAAGTTCCGCAATGTTGCAAAATAAAAAATCAAAGCACTGCGCAACTTGTGCACTTGCGGAGGTTGCGGAAGTTGCGCTTTGCCCACCTCTGTGTATTCTGCATGTCTATTCATTTTTCCGGAAAAGTTTATTTAAAAAGAGAAATAAAGAAAAATATTTAACTTTGGTATGCTACAGGACTTATTTTACGGACCGGCCAGTATTTTTGCTCAGTTTTGACTGATTACAGCAACAAGTCGTTCTGACCCTACTGGAGTCAGCCAGAAGGACTTTAAGCTTTTTCAGTTTTTATTTCCCTGGCCACGCAAAGTGGGAGCTCTTGTATAAAAACAGATAAAAGCTGTCCTTAATCCAAGAGCAGGTCGTTTTTTTTAAATGTTCTTTTGAGAAGTACCACATGTGAAAAATCAAATATTCCCTGATAACCCCCTGCCACTGTGCAAGCCATTAAGGTTTGTCCAGTTTGGCGAAGACGTGGCTGGAAAATACTTTGCTTTGAATATGCAGAAAATTGCTGATGAGAACTAAAAGCTCGAAACAGCGCTGTCCAGCTCTGTGAATAAATGTCTCGAGCTTCTGGCGGCTGCATGGTTGGTGGTTAATATTGTCACCTAACTTCCAGTGGAAGTCGCTCTGACTTCCCAAGTGTCGGCCACGAACGACGTCAAGCTTTTTCAGTAAAGCAACAAGGTTGACAAGTTCAAGTTCGATTTATTGTTTTATTATTATCAAGCTCGATAAATTTTTATACACATCGACAGCTCTTTAAAGAGCATATTCGGCCCTTTCTCAAAACCAAACTTGCTATTTTGTCATACTTATTGCTAAGAATTGCAATGGCGCACAAAAGCTTAGTAGAATTATATTTTTTCATTTTCAGTTCTTCCACCATTCTGAACATTATTAGCGTCAGCACTTTGTGCATTTCAATCCGATTTTACACGGGGTATTTGACCAGCGCATTATCCACGAGGTAGAGGGGCAAAATGCCCTCCAAATAAATCTTAAACCAAAACTCATTAAAATACAAACAATGATATGCGAGTTGGCGTTTACCAAAGTTTTTTAATGAAAAACTGGTTTTGAGTTTATGACGTCATCATAGCATACATTAATTTGTTTGCTCAATGGTAAACAAAACACCTCAAGTATAGACAAAACAATTTGCAACAACACAATATTACCATAAAGTTAGGAAACACCAAACAACCCAAAAGTTATCCAGTCTAGGTGCTTCCAGATAAGGCCGAGTAATCTAGAAAAAAGATGAAATTTAGTTTTAAGAAAACAAAATAATAATAAAAAATATAAAAAAAACTAACAAAAAAATACATAGAAATTAAAAAAAAAGATAATAATGATAATCATAAAAAATATAAAAAATTTGAAGAGGCAAGATGCTTTGACTACATGAGAAGCACAATAGGAAAAAAAGAAACAGCAACAAAAAAAAAATAATAATAATAAATGCTGAGAAATCGGAAATAATCAAGTGTTAAACATTTAAGGTATGCAAGATTTTAATTTAATTCTACCATTATGCATATCAAGTTCAGTCAGTTCTTTCAATACTGCGTTTAATTGGCAAATTTGAAATATATGCAGTCAACAATCTAGATCAAATGTTCATGTTACACTTTGTAAGTAAACTACAGAAAATCATCGTTTTTGTAATTAGTTGATTTGTGAAGTGTGTTCACCATTTAATTTGTTTCAAAAACTTTGTTGGTTTACTCTCACAATTCACACATGTAGCCGGTAGCGTAGCCAGGGGGGGGGGCGGGGGGGCTCGAGCCCCCCCATTGGCTTGTGAAGTATGCAAAATCGTATGTTTTTGGTGCTTTTGAGGCCGATTTTTTGTGAAAAATTGAAATTAGCCCCCCCATAGGAAAACAGCCCCCCCTCAAACGTTTGAAGTTTCAAAACTAGCCGAAAAACCAGTCTCAGTTTCAGTGAAGACCTTTTTTTTTTGGAGATCACCTGTTTTTGGGCGGAAAAAACCTTTGAAATTCCGAGCTTTCCAAGAAATTTCGTCTCAATTTGCGGACATACCGTGTAAAACTGATTCAAGAACAATGAAAATTCGGGTCAACGACGTTTGCACTTTTCTCACTCTTTCAAAATAGCCCCCCCCCCCCCCCCCTTTTCCAAATCCTGGCTACGCGCCTGCATGTAGCTACTGGTCCGATTTGTGAAAGCCAATAATCTATATACACAAAAGAAACAAAGCAGCAAAACCAGCAGAAACAACACTTAATAACATAAAATAAATAATATCATGAGCTGATTCAATGAAAATAATATTTGAGATATTCTACAGAATTAGAACTTAGAAAGAAAAGGGTAATGTCAGACTGATTCAGTTCATGTGGCGGAGTAGTTTTGTAGTAAACGTTTTTTAAGATGTTTTTTGAACGAATTACAACTGAGGTTTTTTAGCGAAATGTCAATTTCTACCTATAAATTGGACCCTCTGTGAGAGAGAAGCTCTTTACCAATTGTTTTTTCAACACGAGGTTTAAAATATATTAGTTAGCTTTTTTTTATCTGGTAGAGTAGCAGTAAATATCGCTTAATTGTATCAAGCGGTCACAAAAGGATTGGGAAAAAGTTTTATGATGAACTTCAAATATAAATTTGGCTAATTCACGCTTGTACATGTAGATACAGTATCATTTAATTTTAATAAATTCAGAGTTTTTTTGCGCGGTGTCATGAGACAGTATTTTCTGCTGAACGTTGTAGTGCAAATGATGCTATTTAAACGAACAGATAACTCTTTGAGGTTAACTTTGGCGCCATTTCCCCAAATTGGAATGCCGTATTGTACTCTGGAGTATATAACACAGTCATAAAGCATACGCATTGTATCGAGTGAAAGTAAGTTTTTAATTCGGTCAAAAATCCCAGCATATCGTGCAAGCTGAAGGATTGATAATGAATATGAGTAGACCATTTTAGGTTCTCATCATGTAGATGCCAAGATAATTGACTGTGTGTTTTCTGTGCCAGGTAAACGAGTTTAAGAATAATCTGAGATCAGATTAACACGATTTGCTAGGATTTTTGTTAATCAACATATAACAGCATTTTGAGGAATTTAAGGATTACTTGTTTTGGTTTAGCTAAGTGTCAATTAATTTGCAGAAGCTCATTGTTGACTTTGCTTTCCGATTTTGCTAAACTGTTTGCAGCCATTGTTAAATATGTATCGTCGAAATACAGCTAAGTTTGAAATTTCTTGCTAGAGGGAGATCATTCACATACATTAGAAAAAACAAGGGCCGTAATGAGGAACCTTGGGTTACTCTACGTTAACATTTGCCAGCTGTGATTTTTAGTTTATAAAGTTTGGTGTACTGCATTCTGTTTGACAAATGCTTCTTCTCAATCGTTGTGCTATCTCCCGAATGTCAAAGTGATAATGCATTTTATTCAATGAGATGGTATTGTCCACGGTATCAAAGGTAGAGTGCATCAAACGCCTCTTAATTTTTAAAAACTGGTTATATTTTAATGTCTATTCTTTCAAATGTTTGACTTCTTGATAGAAGCTTACATGCAAAAAATCAATGAAATTGGAAGTGGTTTGAGGGGCCACCGGCCACTTTTGTATTTTTGTAGCCATATTAGGGTAAACGCTTAACATAGAATTTTAAAATTTATAGTATTTCACCCAAACCCAGTCATGTCTGGTATCAAATCGAAGGTCTCGCTAAAAGAAATACATTTTTACAATGAAGCACTACAAATTTCTTCTTTAACATTACTTGGTACTTAATTTGTGCTTTTTTACTAAAAGTTCAACTTAAAAGCCAGAATAAAGTACTTAGTATTTGGAGTACAAGAATAAGATACTGTATTACCATTCAAAGCAATTGATCACTTTTTATATCACAATTAAAAACAACATCAGAGTCACATGTTCAGTTTTGCAATTTCATGGCTCCAAAAGATTACAAATTATGTTCAGTAATGATGTCTCCTGATGACAAATCACTTCCAGTATTATATTTTGCTACTCCGAATAGCTTTAAATCAGTAGCATTTCCAACCAGCACTGGCAATTTTTCCTCTCTCACTTTCTTATTTGCAAGAGTTTGCACCTACTTGCCTAGTGAAGTGTTGCAGTTGTTGAAGAAATCCAATCTTTCTGAACATTTTTGGCAATACCTTATGCTGTTGATCGTCGAGCCTTATCGGCCATTGAGTACGACTTGGCCACATGACGTGAATCACCCCCTGCCTCTTCAATTACAGCTTTGGTAAGTGCAGCTTGCTGCAAAGGAGTGATGTCAAGCGGCTGCAGACGTAACTGAAGGTCGCTTTAACATGTCAAGGGGAATAAAATGCACTAGTGCCGGCATGTGTTGATCTGTGGTGACTACGCTTTTACTGTTGCTCTGGAATCACCTCTTCACTTTCTTTCAAGCTGTCTGACAATGCACTGTTATAAGACTACATATGACTTTTTATCTCTTACTCCTTAGTTATTTCATCACGTTCTTGCCTGGAAGTTTCTTCTTGGAAACGTTTTGCTTTTTTTTGATCTTTATCAGCTTTCTTTTTGTCAACACCTCAGAAAGAAGCTGCTCTATCTGATTTCATTGATTCCAAAAATATTTGATCTTCTTTGTTTTTAATCATTGCCAATGCATCTTTTTTCCATGCACCAAAAATTTTATTGAGACGTTCATTCATGGATTGCAGCTTAGCCAAACTGTTTGGAGAATCACCACGAGACACAGGTATTTGTCGCAAAGTGTTATTGTCACTAAGAAGGTCAAGTATCAATGTAGAGCACTGATGGTCTGAGAGCACGGCGATATTTGCTTTAACGTAGAATGTTTTCAACTGGCTCAGAACAATGCCTACAGATTTCCATTTTAGTGCCTGTGTTTGCTTGCCTTTACATATTTTTTTTTGGATGTGCCGCATCATTCATCGAAAAAACCAGATGGCAAGTCGGAAGTCGTATTCCTGTCATTATTCCATCTTCTTCTGTAACATACCAAGACCATATATGGCTCTCACTGATCTGGTCTTCTTGGATTCAAGTTAAAACAAATATAAGTGAAAATACTGTAATAATAGCAATAAACTATTGATGATATAAGCATATTTAGGTTTTTTCACAAGTACTGTCATATCTATACTTCTTTGAAGTTTGAGTGGGTTGTCTACTGGACTAAACTAAATGAAATTGTGCTACTCTTGATTGTTTAAATGGTTATGGTTGACCACCAATAAGTAAAAGTTTGTTTAAGTCAAAATAGCAGTTTTGGTATCAATTGTCAGTGAACGCTTGCAAAGTGAGCAGTTTATGACATCACGCTTGATTTGAAGAACTAGGACAGCTGCAGCATAATAAATGAGAACAAAGAAGTGTAAATTAAATAGGCCTGATAAAGTCTAGTTTTTTCAAGCAACTGAGTCACTAAATTGACTTAATAAGCAGTGCTTTGTTTGCAAGGGGTTTTTAGCAGGATTAAGCTGAGTAAAACCACATCAGGATAGATTGTGACTACATAGTTGAATTAAAGAATTAGGTAAGCAACATTTAATAAAAACAAAACATACAAGGGTAAATTGTTTTCCTTCTAATTGCATCCAAAAGAAGTAGGATTTCTAAGCTGCTTTTCTATGTAAAAAGTACATACAAATTACCATATCATTCTTTCGGAAAAAACTTGGTTTTACCTACACTGCCATAAATGTATTCTGTTCATCAGTACCTTCAATTTGATACCAAACATGACTAGGTTTGAGTGAAAAACAACATATCAAAATTTTTACATTTAGTGCCCCTTCAAAAATGGCCGTAAAAAATAAAAGTGGCCGGTGGCCCCCCGAGACCAAGATCAATTTCAATCATTTTTGGCCCACACACTTCTACTAAGAAGTGTAACAGTTGAGAAAATAGACATTAAAATTCAACATCCTAAGGGCGTTTGATGCACCCTAATCAAAGGCTTTGGTCAAGTCCAAAAAATGCAGCATGAGTGAAAACTGTTATCTACATTTTTGATTAGTTGATCATAGATGTTATGTAATGTGTGAACTGTTGATGAATTTTGTCTGAATCCAAGTTGGTCCTTTGCAAGAAAATCCTATTTTTCCACATAAGTATATAAATGAGCATAACTCAATTTTTCCGATATTTTACTGAATTGCGAAAGAAGTGAAATTAGTCGATAATATGCTTTTTGATTAGGATTATTTTTTTTAATATAGGCACAATTTCCGCTATTTTTAGAGCATCTGCAAGCTTTCCTCGCTGCATGCATGAATTAAATAGGTCGCATATTATTGGAGAAACGATTAGATTCCTCTATTTTAAAAATTCAGAATTTATATCACGTTTTCGAACCAATTTTTTTGATTTTAAATTGTTGAGGATGGAGCTAATTTCAAAGGGTGTTGCTGGTGGAAAGAGAAAAGAGTTTTTAGGGCTCGTTGATCTAGGCAGTGTTAAAAGTTTAGGATTTAGTGGTGACTCAATATTATCGACTAGGTTTTTCGCGACGTTGACAAACAAAGTATTTAGTTCTTCACAGATAACTTGCGGATCACGACTAACATTATTTACGGTGTCTAGCTCTGTTGGGATTGTTTTCTTTTTGCTTTTGAAGTTTGCAATTTCAAATATTATTTTCCATAAGTCAGATGAATTACTTTTGTTTCCTGCAACGGCTTCTCCGTAGTGACTTTCTTTGGCTGCTTTGATTGTTTTATTGAGAGTATTGCAATAATTTTTGTGATTTTTGAGCATATTTTCGTTGTTATTTTTGTGTAGTTTATTGAAAAGAATATTATTGTGTTTTATGGATTTTAACAGCCCCTGGGTTAGCCAAGGTTTTGCATGAAGACGTTTTTCCTTGCGCAAGACTTTTCTCAGGGAGCATGTTTATCAACCACCTTGTTGAAGATACTACGAAACGTTTCAAAATGGTCGTTGAAATGAATAATGTTTTTTAAAGTAAGTTGGGACAATTTCTTGTTGAGTTCGTATAGAAAAGTATCCAGGTTGAATTTTGTTATGTCCCGAATGCTTAAACTTTTTAGCAATTTTGCTTTAGCGGTTTTTGCACAATTGGCAATAAATGTTTCATAATGATCAATTAAGTCTGAAATAATTACTCCGCTTACTGAAGATTCAGGATTTCGAAAACTATTGACGCACGATCAAGAATTGTTTTTGAATGATAATTAATTCGCGTTGGCAAATCAATTGCACTTACACAAGGCGAGCTAATCAAGTTGTTTACATGCATTCTGACTTATTGCTTGTTTGTACTCAGTACTTCAAACTGTAAAATTTTGGATGGGGGGACGCTTCTGCAGCCTTGACCAAACGCGTTCGGAATGCCAAAGTAGTTTAGTGGCAATTATGTACTTCCGTTCCTGAAATCGAGTGAAGACCAAATAACAAAAAAAGGTTATTACCGCAATTTGGGACTATATTCGGCCTGAATTTGCGGGATCTTTTTGTTCTGACAGGCTCTTTTTTGTCTGATCATTCGGCACTCAGATCTTGATAAGAGGACGCTAATTCTCGATGGGTACAATTTAAAGACTGTCTGTACTTTGATTAGGTCAATATTGCAGTCACTAAGAGCACAAAAACTGCGGCTATTTAAATTAAGATCATTAAATACATCAAGTAGTTTTCCAAAAACGCCTTATAAGTTTTAATTGTGCTGGTGGGATGTCACCACTTGACCGGAGGTACTTTTAGTTTCTATCCATTAGTCTTCTACATAATTCAAATCAATTTTATTACTTATTAAAATTTTGTAATGTAGATTATCTTTTACTTAAAAATCTATCCCCCAGAGTTTTTTGAGTTACCTTTACGAATAAAAATGTAACCTTGCATGTCCTTGTTGATTGTCAATTGGTTTGATTTAAGCTTTGTTTCAGAAATTTCCAAAACATCAGGAAGTATATTTAGTTCTGAGAGAAAGGCTATTAGTTTGTCAACACTTTTTTGTATGCTTCTGACCTTAAAGTGCATTAAAAAGCGATTACAATTGTTTGCCATCTGGTTTAAAGCATTGCTTTCAAACCAGGCGCTCTTATCAAAAAATTCAAAGTAAGACAAATTGTTTACAAAGGAAGAGCTATTTGAGTTAATTAGATTATCTTTTGATGAATAATTACAATTTTCATTTGTCTTAAACACAGTAGTTTTGAGTTGCAAAGTTAACAATGAGCCTAACTGTCTGGTTTGCGAAGGTCTTATCATAATGTTGTCATGGCCATATTTTTGAAAAAAGACGTTATTTTTGCGATGACGTTACAGGAGGTTCAAGTTTTGAACATAATGTTGTTTTGCTTTTAATATTGAATCATAAAATTTCAAACCAGGTTTTCGTCCCCATTCTCACGTATGGTCACGAATCTTGGGTAAAGACTAGGGATGTGGAAGCAGCAATTTTTGAATTGCTTCCGCTTTCACTGCTTTCGCTTCCACCACTTGATGACTTATTTTTGCTTAAAATTTTTTGATATTAAAATTTTTTGGCAGAAAATTTTCCCAATAAGTCAAGATAAAATGGCATTGTTATCATTTTTTCAAAAGCATCACCAAATCATATCATTATATTCAGTGGTTTGTCATTGAAAGGTTCTGAGCATGAGCGTAGTCAGAAATTCGTATTGGAGCGTCCCTAAAGCAAGAAGTCCAATCTGCTGCGAATTTTTCTGAACGTTCGAGACGGAGTTCCAAGCGCTCAAAAACATGACTTATTTCAATTACATCAGCGCTGTTAAACGCGAATCTTTGCTTGGCTATAATTAGGTACCCCAGAGGCAAATCATTTACATTTGCACATTTTTTTTTAATAACTTGCTTATGCATGTGATTTGCTCCAAAATTTTCTTGCAAACAGGCCCGGAGCAAAAAATTTCAATGGCGGGGTTTGATTTGACGGTGTGGGGGAGGAACCCCTAGCGCTCGAATACCTTGTATTTTTTGCAAAAATAACTTAATTTTAGGGCTATTTTAATAAGAAAATTTTCTTTTAAGACGTGGATTGAAATTGGCAGTGCAAAAATGATTAAACTGGTTGCATAAATGGGCTATGCGGGAGGTGGCTAATAGTAAAATTGTAGTCCTCTTGTTTGCATGCTGGTAAATCATAAAATCCTATAGTTCAATAAAACTCGCACAAAGTAATCTATTTCGTCTATATGTTATAGAAAAAACATTTAAGGTAAAGGGCCAATGAAAAAATATTTGAGAGGAGTTATACATAATTAACTAATACTTAATCCCCCACTATTCCTAAGTTTATACTATATTTGGAGATGAAACCTATGTTCAGCTTTTTTACACTAACAATTAAACTTGATTGGTTATTTTTGGCCATTTTTTAAAGTTTTTATTCATTGGTAAGTTTCATTTTTTAACAAATTAGCTCCCCGCCCATAAATATATGTTTCAAAAGATGCTTAGATAACTTTTTAGCTCATTCCAGTGCAAAAAACAATCTCATTAGTGCTAAGAACGTGGTATTTTCCTTATTCTGTTTTTTGATCGACAGCCAATTGGCATCTCTCCTCCTTTGGCTACGCAGCTGCTAGCAAAGTGTATTTTTAGGACAGCAAAACAAAAAAGAAAAGCATTGCAAGAATTGTGCAGTTGTACACAATATACCATATGAGAATAATTCTTGTCGCAAACGGGGATACTTAACAGTAATTAAGACGAGCATTATAACATGATATGTTTAAAAGTTATACAATTTTAAACTTTGTTTGAGAGACGCAGTGATGCTCTCCTCTGTTTGCATTGCAGGAATATAATGTCGTAGAAGTAAGAAATTAAAATGCGAGAACTGAAAACTTTGTTTTTGTTTGTGAAGATACTGTGTTATAGGAGTTTGGCCACAGATTTAAAAAAATGGGCAATGCTGTATTTAAAAATAGGTTAGAAAAAGTCTTTAAATTTTAGGAGTAAATTAGAAAATTGTTGAGAGTCAATCTTCTGAAACAGTGCTCGATGATATATAAGTAAAATCAGAGCAAAATATAACTATAAAATCGCAGTAAAAGGTTAAAAGCACAACAGTCTGTTTCGTCCTAAGGACTTGTATGGTGCTAGTGTAATCTGTAAAAAATTACAAGGCTTTTAGAGATTTGACGTTTTAGTTTAAAACATTTCTTTTACAGAGTACAATAGCACCTGACGAGTCCTTAGGACGAAACAGACTGTTGTGCTTTTAACCTTTTACTGTGATTTCATAGCTATAGGAGTAAGTTAAAGAGTTTTTGAACAGATAGAAATTTAAAAAATGAGTGGTTAGCTACATGATTCATCTTTAAGTTAATAGGGTGGAGACTGTCCCCAGATTTAAAGGAACCACAAGCCTTTAAAATCTTTTTCTGCAAATGATGATCGATAATACTGTCACTTTTTGTCGTATATTTCACAAAAAAAGCTCCACATTCAAGTTTTTGACGTTTGATATGAAAGGCCTTAGTGGAAGCGTAAGCAGTATTCTTTTACCGCTTCCACTTCGCTTCCATGAAAATTTGCCGTTTTCACCGTTTTCACATCCCTGATAATGACCGAAAGAATGCGATTACAAGTGCAAGCGTCCAAAATTTTACAAAGTGCGTTGCTCTGAGATTCAAGAATCTCTTAATATTGAACCGTTGTTTTTCTAAATTGAAAGATCTCAGCTTAGATAGTTTGGCCATAAGCTGAATCTTTCAATTCACAGAATCGCTTGAAATCGCTTAAAACTTCACCCAAGCAAAATAATGGCAGACCTTAAAGTGCAGTGGCTTAATCTCAAGCTTTGAAGAAAAAAGACATGTCCTGACTAGTAATTTTACTAGCTTGAAATCCTAAAATCCAAACTTCACGGACAAAACCCCGCTGCAGTACTTTTTGTATTAAAAGAACAGTACTGTAAAATAAATACGAAAGAAAAATCCAAATCGCGGTACAAATGAGCATAACCATTAACAAGGTTGCCAAAATGTGTTTTAAAACAACCATACTTTTTGCTGTAATCGATATTTACCGAGTTATGCTGGTTCAAATTTGTCCACTTTTTGCCAGTTTTAGGCCTCTAAAACTGGAGTCATGTGACAGGGCGCCCCAAAACTAGCCCGCATAAATCTCTCTTCTGCACCCATTTATTGTCCAACCTTCTACTTACTTCGGCCTTTTCAGTTGATAAGTGAAATAATAAATTTTCGACACGAAATTGCCAGTTATTTGCTGAATTTTAACTTCCTAAATATTGATCACGTGACCTAGAATCTCCAAAGTGAGCATGCATGACGCTATCGTTTATTACGATGTTGCATTTGGTGGATGTAAAGATGCAAGTTATTTTTCATTCGATCTTAACTCGATTTATGTTGATAAATATTTTGGGACAGATTCAGGATTTTCATAAAATTGTTAGGGCAACGGTTCTAGCATGAGAGGCTCAAAATAAATGAAACCTAATGATAAACAGTCTGGCAGCTAAAATCAATAATTGGTTAAATACTGTACACTTATGAGTCAGAAATCGAGTTCATGAAAGCATCGACAGCTTGCAAAAATAAGTAATAATAAAGAGCTAGCACTAACAGGAAACAACTAAATAGCAAATAAGAGTCTGCGACTAAAGATAAAACTCAATACCTTCCAATTTCAGATCCGCAAATTAACGGAATCACCGACTGAAAGAGACGATAGTAACCAAAAGTTCGTCATTAACTTTTGTCGGTGTATCGTCAGCTTCAAGGTCACAGTTTGGCTAGCATTAAATTTCAGCGTCAGCTGCAGACTCTCAATAATTTCTGTTTTGTTTAACTTACTGTTAGTGCTAGCTCGAGACTTTTACTCATTTTGTGCAAACTGGGAATGTTTTTATAAAATCAGTTTCTGCCTATAGTGTACAGTTTCTAACCAATAGGTTTTAGCTGCCGGAGAGTCTGCGGTAATTTTTTTTTTATTTTAAGTCTTATTTGATTAGCAGCCAACTTAATTTCACTGATATGAAACTAAAACGATAACTTAAGATTAAATCAAAGTGGGTATCTAAAGTTAGGCCAATCATATTAGATCAGACTGGCGTTAACTTCTTGCTTCTTGACACAGACGTTTCGGAGTTATTTTACTTCCAACATAACGTAGGAGCATCCAGATTACAATTATTATTGGCATCCCTGACGTTTCAATGCAATAGCCTAACTCATGAAAGCTTAAATTAACCTAAAAGTTAAAAGACTTTTGTGACTTAGCCTAATTGCGGCGTTACCTTAATATCGAACAAAGATATCGCAGCCGATATCATAAACGTTTTTTTCCAGTAAATTTTATGATTAGAGAGGTCTTTACGTCGTGTTGGAAGTAGAATATCTCTGGAACGCTTGGTCAACCCCAATCTAATCTGTTAAGACTATCCGAACTTGAGATACATCAATCGATTTTGCCTTTTAATAAATTTAAAACTTTTTATGTAATTATTTCAATGTTTGATAATACCAAAACTTTCTATTTCTTTTTTTTCGTTTTTTTTCGTTTGTTTAGAAATCCAGTCATTACTTGGAAATTAGTTTTACCAAAAAATTCGAAAGTAAAACTAGTTTTTTTACAGCTGTTACTGTAGATAGCACTTCCCTCACATATCTCCTTTCCCTTTAGGCTAGTGTATCATCAGCATTTGAATTCAAACATAGCCTATCCTGGCACCCTATCCGAACCTTCAAACCACACACGAGGGCGTATTTTGCTATTGTACTCTCTTCTTAGATTACTCCGATCAAAGTCTTATAACAAGTTATTGCTACATGTAATTACATTTATGGTGTCCTAGAGATGTCGCATATTGTGTATAATAAATTGCTAATGTGATTCTATATATGGTGTCCATGCTTAGTGATGCTAGCGCATTGCAGTTGAGCTAAGTGGAGTGTCTTTGTGATACTGGTCGAGAATTCTCTTTCTCGTGACCTTATTGTCAGATTTTGATCGGAGTAATCTGAGAGGAGGGTACAATGGCAAGCGCAGAAATTGCCCACGTGTATAGTTTGAAGGTTTGGGTGGGCTGCCAGGACAGGCTCTGTGTGAATTAAGATGCTGATGATGCACTAGCCTATTGAGGAAGCAGAGCGAATTTGCCTCGCAGTTGTAAAAAAGTTTAAGTTCCAAGTCTGCTATGTAATTTCTAAAAAAAGTTTCTTTAATTATCATTAATTTAGTAGCAATTTATAAAGAATTTTTTGGTATTGTTATTATTAAACCAATGGCGTGTATTTTTATGTCATTTGTTTTGCGAGTTTCATTTCAATATAATCTTTGCTGGTTGCAGGTAATCGGGATGAAAACGACATGGAGGTTACTAGACGTAAGAAAGAAAACCAGATAATCATGCAACTCCTAATGATTGTTGGATCTTTCCTCCTGGGGTACTTTCCACTAAAATGTAAATATACGCTATATATTAGTTTTCAAACCTGAAAAAGTTTCAATGAGGATATTTATAATTAGGAAATGGCTGGGCCGCGGCCAAAGATTGCTATTTTTGCTCCCGTCCGGCCTCGGCTGGGGCAATCTTTAAGTCAGCCGGGACGGGGACTAATTTTATAACAAACTCTTATAAGATATGCTCCGCTGTTCTCTTCTTTGACCGTTTTCACAGCAATAACTAAATAAAATATTCATCATGAGACTTCAAAATTTATCGTGGTTTTGAAGAAACAATTGTGTAATGATAGACTGAAACAAAAAAGGCCAAATCCGTTTTCGCCAGGCGTAAGAAAATTTTGCGGTCGCGAGTTGTTTTGAGATGAATTAACAAAGAAATTTTGCAAGAAGCCAAATCAATTTTTGTTTGTTACCTTTGGTGAATCAAATTATGAATAAAACCCTTGGTATGGCTCGAGTGCCGGGTACAAAGTTTAATTCGAGTCAATTTCATAGATGTGACTCGAGTAGCGTCTAAGTCGTTTCCCAAAACAAAGAAAATGACTCAAGTCGAGTCTCAGTCATCAAAAATGCAACTCGAGTCCAATGAGAGTCGAGACACGAACACGAGTGGTCCATCCCTGGTGCAGTGTAAAACTCAATATCCATTTAAAAAACGTTTTCGCTAAATGCCCCGGCTCGGACCAAAATTGTCGCCCTGCTTGTTCCTTAATAATTACCACCGTTCGCAACGCAGTAGGGCCCCAGCTAAAAGCGGCCACCTTTGTCATATTTTATTTGTAAACTTATTTGAAAGGCTTAACTTTAAATCCAAGGTTAAAGCATCTGAATTGAACGGAGCAATGGTCTAGTGGATAGAGTGTCAGCTACTGAAACGGTATACCCACGTTGTTTTAACCGCATATGAGCAATAACCGTAAGGATTTTTTAGACATAACTTAATTTTTGGGCTTATCTTGGTCTGTTTTAGGTTACAAATCACTTTTCGGGCCAGGTTTGGCGTTATACGTTTGCTTTCGGGCCTGTACTCGTCTGCCCGTTTAAAACTCTGGTTTGTACGGCATGCATGTTTTATATTATGACAGTACAAATTGCTGCCTCAAAAAACTTATCTTTTCTAAAATCCACCGTAAACTGATGAAAAATTTTTTTCGAAGCTTCATGTTCCAAAAAAGATGTAGCCGTTTGGTTCTGCTAGCAACAGAAATAAACTACATGAAAATCTATGCAGCAGTAACGCTTGGTATGGTAATTCCAATTCTTCGAAAACAATTTCAAAATCTCAAAGACAGTTTAGGTTTTGAAAACCTTAAAGAGATGCTGCTCGACATAGGCTATACAAAAAAAAAATAATTACTTGAAATAACGAAAACAAGCAGGGTTTGGGGCATTTCTTTGTTACGTCAAGTAGTTCTCTCTTCTTCAATAAAACCGACTTCGAGCTTCATCACCAGATAAAATTTTTTGATTATCGTAAAACCTCTTATTGCGCCCTATTTTTCAACCTTTTCCTTATAGTGGCGTTCTGTTAGAAATGGAGTTCAATTAGAGGGTGGCGCTCTATTTTTGACAAGCTGGTCAGAATTTTGGGAAGATAAATTTATTTAATGAAAAGAAAAAACTTCTAACGCAGTTATAGTTAACGTCTAACGTCTAAAGAAGAAGAAGAAAAAAAAAAAAACAATAGAAGTTATACAGTTACAACTGGTAAGTAATCAAAAATTCATGGATAAAAGTCAAAAACCTCGTCGCTTTTGTATATGTCCTCGTCATTTTCAATACCTACCGCATCAACGTCGAGTTGTTGAATCTTTGATTCCTAATTAGCATAATGAATGTTAAGATGGCGGTCTATTAAAGGTGGCGTTTAATTAGAGAATGGCGCTCTATCTTTTAAGCCGTTATTTTAGTGGCATTTTATTAGAGGTGACGCTCAAATAGAGATGGCGTTCAAATAGATGTTTTACAAAAGTTGTTTTTTTTTGAACTTACAGTAGCTGTTACAACTTAACTCCATAACACCTTTTGCAATTTATTAAAGGTGCATTTACACTGGACAAAAAGCAAATAACATTTGACGTCATCGACAATTTTGCGAAAGGTTTCAACCGGTCACAAACCTCTCGAGTCTAGTTGCTCAACTTCATTTAAACAAAGCTGTTGGCGTATTTTAAGCAAGTAAAATAAGCGACCACTCGCGAAGGTTGCCAACCTTAGCTTCGCGTCCAGTGTAAACGCACGTTACTTTCTATTAACATTTTTGTTTTAATAGCTCAAATGTTGGTCGCTATGGGAACAGACCACACCACTGACCAAGCTGTTTCGACCAATTTTCTGTGGAAAAGTGGCATGATCACATATCTGCTACTTCGTTTGAGTGAATGCTTAAACCCAATGTTTTACAATGTCTCATCTAGGTGGGTTATGTGCAATCATAATGAGCTACTGTTACTTATACTCAGTGCCTTAGGTTGAATCAAAAAAGAAAAATCCAACTTAAGCAAAATTAGAGCGGAAATAGAAATTTAACTGTGATTCGAAAAAGACTATGAACATCTGAACAACGCACTCGAGTTAATCAAGCTCGGCTTCAAAAGTTCTAACAAGATTTAAATCACTTTCTAAATTTCTATTAGCGCTTGAAATTTTGACTCAAATTAGACTTGGGTTCAAGTTTGCTTTAGCAATACGACTCATTTTCCGATTTTGGTAGTCAATTTTTTTTCGTTGTTAGTCCTGGTTTTGATAACAAAACAAAAAATCGTCAAAAAAGTGAACATTTAAAGGAGCTATGATTGGTGATTGCTTTTATCTTGGTCCGTTATCATGGATCGTGCAAGTTTGTCAAAACAAATAAAATCTTCCCTATACTTGCTATATTACGCCGAAGCGTGGAGCAAGTTGGCGGGGCCCATCTCGGTGTCTTTGCGCCTGCAGGCAACACAGCTTCTTTCAAAGAAATTTTGGAGCAGTGGCGACCTGTTAGCGACACTATGTCCGATTTGACTGACACGAGATTTGAACCTCAGACCTCCCAAATCAGAGACGTACGCGATGCCATTCGACCAACTGGCCGAAGACTCGGCCTAATTAAAAACTCGTCAAGGCCAGTGCCGTATCAAAAGGGGCATTGGCCCTCCAAAACAGGTGGATTGTGAAAAAATCTTTTCGTAAAGGATATGATGCATAAAATTTTTTTGCAATGCAGCCCAATTACTACAACTGTGATTGCTGACGTATTTTGAAATGGCAATCACATCTTTATTTTTAATTGCTTGATTAGGCCAGAAATGAAACGCAGTCCTGACAGGTTTATTATGTTTTTTAGAGAAATGCGTGGTGAAAGCTTGGTTGTGCTCAATAAACTTTGGCGGCGACTAGCGTGCGCAAAAGAAAAAACTCGTCCTCAGCAAAATAATGAAAACGCTGCTTCAACTTCCCCTGTTTAAATAAAGCA